>JAVTVY010046181.1:0-21742 GCA_036873755.1 Hanleya hanleyi | reverse complement strand
AGCTAGTTCACCAGGGCGTTGAAGCGTTAAGCTGAGCGTTGACGGGCGTTGAGATGGGCGTTAAGGCGTAACGACGGGCTTTGACGGGCGTCGCTGCATTTCGATGAATTGGTGTCAATTCCATGGAAATCAGAGCTTCTGAGCTAATTCACCAGGGCGTTGAAGCGTTAAGCTAAGCGTTGACGGGCGTTACTGTCTATAAAAGCGAGCGTATTTTCAAAAACACGCACAGTCGACGTTCAACCGTCAACATGACTTATACTTGCTCTGAGTGCGAACGCACGTTCACCAGACATTACGATATGATGCGACACCAGAACAATATACATGGGATTGAAGACTCCGAGGAGTCCGTTGAGGGGGATGCTGATACAGAGACTACTGAGAGTGTATCGACTGATACCGAAACAGAGATTGCTGAGAGTCTATCTAGTGATACAGAGAGCTTGACCTCAGATAGTCAGCATACGTCCGTGGAAAGTGAGGCAGAACCTACCTTCTGGGATCGTATTGTGACAGCAGCTATCAATACTTACGCTGCAGCGATCGAGGACGCCGGAGAGGATAATTTACGACAGACGTACACCCAAATGCTCCCCCGCATCAGGAACACAGCCATGGCGATCTATGAACAGTATACCTTACTACCGCTTGAAATGAAAAGCGACCCCACGCACAGGTCCATCATGAAGTCCAAGCGTCACTTGGAAGAGGCTATGGGGCTACCACCCACCGTGGCCCTGGAAAATGCGATCAGAATGCGCAAACAACTGTTTCAGGACATGCTGCCCGAAGAATATCCAAGCCTGTCCGACGATGATTAGAATAAACTGTTCAGAGCGAACATGGCTGAAGATGGAACTTGCTGAAATGGCGACTTCTGATTGGACAAGACTACATCTAACGGACAGGAACGAATATGATAGATGCAAATGGTGGCCTCTGATTGGGCAAGAGTCTTTTTGAGTTGTAAACATACCCAACGCGTGGGTATGATGTAACATTGGGGAAAATAAACTATATGAAAAAACTTCTTGTTGTTGTTGTTCTCTCATGTGTCATCCTTGTTTTTGTTGTTGTTCTCTCTCCGGTCTATATCATGGCGTCAAGGCGTTATGTTAGAGCGTTAAGGCATAACTACAAGCGTTGACGGGCGTCAGTGCATTTCGAAGAATTAGTGACAATTACATGGAATATCTAGAAAATCAGAATTTCTGAGCTATTTCACTAGGGCGTTGAAGCGTTAAGCTTGGCGTTGGCGGGCGTTGCTACAATATGACACCTCATACAACGCATTCGGACCAAGGATGGTCCCTCTCTACATCAAATACCTTCCTTTCACTGCCCCAAAATGTCCACTTTGGCTACTACTCGTACTGATGACGTTACCAATGACGTCACAGATGACGTGAACATCCCTCAAATTGAGGTCTACACCCCAAGAACTACAAAATGACACCTCACACGACGCATTCGGACCAAGGATGGTCCCTCTCTACACCAAATACCTTCATTCACTGCCCCAAAATGGCCACTTTACTTGCTACAACCAACTGCGCATGCGCAGATTGACGCGACTTGCATTTGAAAACACACCATTCTGACTCTAACCCACACAAGCTTCACTTTGACACCTTCCACGACCCATTCGGATCCATAGCGGTCATCTCTACCCCAAACACACACCCACATACCCCCCCAAAATGCCTGCTTTCTATACTACGGCCAGACTGCGCATGCGCAGAATGACCATATTTCTACCCAACATCCACGCCACCAGATGCTCCATTACATAGGCTTCACATGGATACCTCGCACGACCCATTCGAACCGTGAATAGCCCATCTCTAACCCAAACACACCCACACACATCCCCAAAAATGCCTGCTTTCTATACTACGGCCGGGCTGCGCATGCGCCAATTATTGACAACGTACGAATTATTAGTGTAGTCAAGTGCTCCTGCATGAGAGTTTCAAAATAGGACCTCATACGACACCATTGGACCACCAGGGACTCACCTAGACTCCAACACGTCCACGCAGAATGGATTTATACATACATTGGGCTTATACCCCAGTATATGGGTCTAAACGGGGCTATAGACAGACCTCAAACTTTTTTCAAAAAATTCACCGTTTCGTGCCGGGACACTTCCTATCATGTTTGTCTTGACGAGACAAAACAAATCAAAACAACCATACCGCAAATGTCTAGAAGTACGTTTCCCAGTGGGACAAACATTGGTCCTATACCCCTAGTTGGGACTATATGGGGCTACGTAAACAAATCCTGAAATCTGGTGACCATCTTGGATTTTTGCTAATTTAGAGTATTTATAGTGTTCTTATTTTGTTTCCAATGAATGGTTGGCCCCTTTATAAGAGTTTAGATAAAATGAAACAAATATTGGATGACATTTGAATGAATAATTGGCAATTATGTTTAAAAAATGATTTTCGATGATGGCCATTTTGGAATTCAAAATGGAGGTCCCAAATGTTAATGCAAAAACTGGCACCCATTCTTTTCTTAATCAGCGAACTTTCTAGATGTGTTTAGACATGAGTGCCAAGAATCTACCCGAAAAAATGACAAATCTGGAAAATGTTACATAAGCCCATAGACTAAGCACTGTGCAGAATCTTTAATCTTGATTTTATGTAAATACTTATTACATGGGTAAATATTGTGTAATATTTTGAACTCCATTTGCCTAACTTTATTTCTAATTGGTAGTTTATACAGTAACTGCAAAGTTTGAATTTGTTCATGACTGTAATTTTGACATACTTTACTACAGATGAGCTGGTAAAAATATTTCGCCTTCATGGGGAATAAGTCCAGGGAAGAATCTGAGATGTTCGGAACGTCGTTAAGATTAGGCCTGGGATGTGGACTAAACTTATTGAATACATTGCAACCCGTTTTCTTCTTTATGCATCTGATATACAGTTTGAATACAGCTTCATTAATCTGAATGTTATACTTTAGTTCCAGATCCTGCTTATTGAGAAAACGCCCCTCCTGATCTAAAAGATCTCTGACGAAGATAATTCCCGACTCTACCCAACACTTGTTGAAAAGGCAATGACCAAGGGTGCTGGACTTAAAACATAGACACAGTACCCAGTCATAGAATATAAGCCTATAAATTAAGTCGACAGTATTTGCAAGAAATTTCTTCTAAACCGTAAACTGGGGCGAATAGGGACGATTTGGGTAATTGGAACATTGTAGCCATTCTCCTGTAATGCCGTGCGCCGATATTCTTGGGCCATTTTATGTCCACTCACTCATCGTGTCTGTAATAAACTATCATAGTGTTATCAAAACTTCAATATCGACAGTGAACACATATTGTTTTTTTGTTTTTTTTAAAGTCACTGTCCCCATGCATAGGAGGTAAGGTATACCAACTTCACGAAGGTTAAGAACAGTCACTATATATTATTTTACTTATGAATGAAGTGGTTAGTACCGTGGGTTATTGGTGCCATATTATAAAACGTTTAATTTTCTATATGAAACGTCGTCTTATCTGTATGTTTTCGATTTTCTCATCAGTTGATCTTTATATTTCTTGAACGTTCACGGCAAATCGACGAGAACCGACTTGCTGTAATGATACCGTTTTCAGTTTGGAAAATGCAGAATGATTCACAATGAAAATAAAAAAAATCACACTAAAATGCGGAATCACAATGTTTTCTCCGCGGTGAGTAGTAGTGTAAACACGGCACAAACCATATTGACCTACTTTTTTGTTCCTCCCGGGCCGTATTTGGGGCGTAACTTGATCACGTGACGATCATGTGATCGTTGGGGGAAAACTACCTCCAGCACAAGAGAGCTCCAATCTAGGGGGAGGTAACTCTGGGCAACTATAGTTCCGGCAACCTGTAACCTTTGTATTCCTCCGCGGTGATGCGGTCTGGCCGCGGTTTTGGCGGTGATTCGGTCTCGGGAAAAAGCTTCCGCGGGAAAAAGTAGTCCCTAGATAAAATGGTCCGATTGGGTCGAGTGAGGTATCAAAGTGAAGCTTAGGTGAAGGGGCATCTAATGGGCTGGGTGTGGGGTTGAAATAGCAGCATTCTGCGCATGCGCGGTGACCAAAGGGCATGAAAATAGACGTTTTGGAGCTAGGGGAGCCCCTAATGGACCGATGGGGTCATATGAGGTATCAAAGTGAAGCATTTGTGAAGGGGCATCTGATGGACTGGGTGTGGGGTTGAAATATCGGCATTCTGTGCATGCGCGGTGCCCAAGGGTATGAAAATAGACGTTTTGGAGCTAGGGGAGCCACTAATGGTCCTATGGGGTCGAGTGAGGTATCAAAGTGAAGCATATTTCAAGCATGGGTGGGTGCACGTAAAATTTTTCCTGAAAAAAAAAAATACGGAACACGGACTTTATCGAAAAACCTGGGAAAATGCCTATATGGGGTATGGGGGTATATAGGTCGCCGGGCTTAACGGGGCTTGCCTATCAATAGAGTTATCTCCCCCTAGTTCCAGGGTGGGTGTATGTAAAATTTTTCCTGAAAAAATACGGAATACGGACTTTATCCTAAATTACGGGAAAATGTAGCGAGAGCAAGCTACATATTTACCGGTAAGTAGAAGTTGGAAGTCTGAGTATGCAATATAATTGGTCCATATTTAATTCACTGAACATAAACACACTTAGTCATAAATCGCGTATCCACGCGTCGTGATAAATAAAGACTCAAAAAATGTAACTACACAAAGTTCACGTTACGACACAAAGTTCAGGAACGACACAAAGTTCAGGAACGACACAAAGACATTAAGTTCACGTAAATTGTCACTGAAGTTTAGTAGTAATCCATCATATTCCAAGTTCACGTAAATTGTCACTGAAGTTTAGTAGTAATCCATCATATTCCAAGTTCACGTAAATTGTCACTGAAGTTTAGTAGTAATCCATCATATTCCAAGTTCACGTAAATTGTCACTGAAGTTTAGTAGTAATCCATCATATTCCAAGTTCACGTAAGTTGTCACTGAAGTTTAGTAGTAATCCATCATATTCATCCGAATCAGCACATAAATCTGCAAACACAACCACTGACCATATTGGTATCTCCAGTCTAGGTCATCGTGACACAAGTACATGTAATTTCAGACAGTTAGTAATATCCAGGTTGTCTGTAGTTGTCTCTCAGCACAAACAGCAACATGCTGTGCTGGTCACTGGCTAGTGTGATCTGTCTATTGTCCAGTGTTGGGGGACCTAATATAACCAGTGCAAGGCATGACCAGGTCATAAAGACCAGGCCACTGCAGTACATAAATAACTATGTTCCAATAGGGCAGTATAGAATGACTTAGCCAAATGTTTTCAGACTGAAAAGTATGAAAAATAATTCATAGCGAATAAAATAAATAAATAATTATTCGTAGCTTAAATTTATCATTTCAATCTAATCATTATCCAGTCATATCGCGCTTACGTCGCGACACTCCCGCGGGCAGAAAGTCACACAAGATAAAGTTTTAGTCTTTCTCTAGCCTGTGCTGCGGCTTTTCTGATTGGTCTCGTTGAAGTTGAAGGCTGATTGGAAGCTTCAATGGGTACCATACTTCGTGTTTCAGAAGTATCACAGTCATCGATACTTTTTTCACCCTGACATTCAAGTGGATACAACAAACTGAGTGGACGATTAAGAACAGACTTTGATGGAAGAAGTACCTCTGCAGCACGTACGTTCCCGTCCCGACTTGTATGAAGCTGCTTTATGCGGCCTATTTTCCATGTTGCACGCGGCAACTTTTCTTTCAGCAGAACTACATCACCAATTTTAGGTTCATACTGTGTTTGAACCCTAGGCCCTTTCAGTCGTGTTTGCATGCGTTCACGCAAGCTGAGTAGATAATCATTTCTCCACGCCTGCCAAAATCTGTCAAGATGTTTCTGACCTTTCTTCCACAATTGTAGAAGTTGGTCTGCTGCGTTCATTCTTGGTTGATAGTCAGGATCATCATTATCTTCAAGACTATGAATCACAGTTTGCTGATTGTGGTTCACGAAATGATTTGGAGTAATTGTTACTTGAGAATTGATGTCTTCGTCTACGTAGACAAGAGGTCTAGAATTGACGATAGCTTGAACTTCGGCCAACGTTGTTTGCAGTTGATCCCGTGTGAGACAAAGTCGGCCAATAGATTTCCGAAGGCATCGTTTCACAATCCCTACCAATCTCTCGTAGAAACCGCCCATCCATGGGGCGAGCTCCACAGTAAAGTGCCACTCTATATTGTGTGTAGCCATGTAGGTTACAACATCTGGATTAGTCAACATCAAACTCCAGACTTTGTCAAGTACAGATTTAGCCAGTTTAAACTGGCTTGCGTTGTCTGAAATGAATCTCTTGGGTTTTCCATGACGCGCAAGGAACCGCCTGAAACACAGTCGGAACTTTTCAGCAGACATGTCCTCGATCAGCTCCAAGTGAACGGCGCGAACAGCAAGACATGTAAACAGACAAACCCACACCTTTTTAGGTTCAGAATCTGTTTTCACGTAGAGTGGGCCAAAATAGTCAAGTCCAGTATACGAATAGGGTACTGATTGCGATACTCTAAACTTCGGAAGAGGTGGCATTGGTGGCATTTTGAAGGGACCAGCATCAAACCGGCGACACACTGTACACCGCTTAATCACTTGTCTTACTACTGATCTTCCTTGCGGAATCCAGTACTCCTGTCTGACAGCTGCCAGAGTCTGTGAAGTACCAGAATGAAGTACTCTAGCATGCCTGTCGAGTATTATCAATCTCGTAAATGGGTCGTTTTTTGGTAGTAGTTTTGGCAGTCTAGATCCATGACTAAGTTGGGCATTTTGAAGTCTCCCATGACAGCGTATCAGACCAAGGTTGTCCAGTTGCAAGCCCAGTTGATTGCACAGATTATGTCTCTTGTTCTGTTGAAGGGCTGAAGTAACATCTCCATAGTTCTGTTGCTGGACAAACTTTTCCCACAGAATTTTGGAATTCTCGAGTTCAGTGACAGTCAATAGTCCAGTTTGTGTGCTATGTCCATTCAGTTTTCCAATGAATCTGGAACACCATGCTGTCACTCGAAGCAGTTTGGTAAGTGTTGAGCAGTTTCCGGTATCAATTCCGAAAGGCGACGAGATGGTTTCTTTCGGCGACAGCACAGATTTGTCGGACACTATCAGACTAGATGAAACTTCTGTTTCCGTTTCAAAGTTTTCAATGTTCGATGTCGCAGTCCAAGATGGCCACGATTCCGTATTTTGCCGAATCCATTCCGGACCACAAAGCCATTGTTTGACTTGACGTTGTGTGTCAAACCTTCCTCTGGTAGCAAGATCGGCTGGGTTTTCATTTGTAGGTACATAACGATGGCTGATATCTGGTTGGATTTTTATCTCTTTCAGTCGATTAGAGATAAATACAGGAAGTGGCTTTTTGGAAGCAATCCAATGCAGTACACACTGCGAGTCGGTGTAAACGACACGAGCTGATACTGGAAGCTGAAGCTGATTTTTCACAAAGTTGAGACATCGCACACCGATGAGGACCGCTAATAGTTCAAGTCTTGGCAAAGTAACGGTTTTCAGTGGGGCTAAACGAGCCTTTGCGAATATGAGTCGACTTATGCAGTTCTCCTTGGACAGTAGTCGCAAATACACAGCTGCTGAGTACGCCTGCATGGATGCGTCACAGAAGCATATTAACTGCACGTCCGTGCAGTCGGAGAGATTTATACCTATAAATCTAGGAAAGGAGATCGACGGAATTTCTTGCAGGTCTTTGAGGATTTGATTCCACAATAGTTGATTTTCCTCACTAAGTGGTTTGTCCCAGTCAACGTTTTCGATCCAAAGTTTCTGCATGAATAATTTTGCTCTCAAGGTTACAGGGCTGACCATACCAAGAGGGTCAAATACCGAGGCAATGGATGACAGAACTTCTCTCTTCGTTGAAGCACAGTTTCCTTGGGGGCAAACGATGGACAAAGTGTCACTGGCTACAGTCCAGGTGATACCTAGAACTTTGATCACTTCCTTGTTGCAACGATCTTGGCTGGGAAGTAATTTCATAAAGTCAGCTGAATTCGAAGACCATTCGCGGAGATTCATTGATGCAGTTTGGAAGATATTCTTAGCCTCATCGTAGAAAGCTTTACTTTGTTCAGTAGTTTGACAGCCAGTTATAATGTTGTCGACGTAAAGTGCTTGGCAAATTTTCATTGCTGTGTCACTGCCAGTTTTGTTCAGATGAAACAGAATTGTTGCGCCTAAGAGGAAAGGACTGGATACGACACCAAAAGGAACTCTTGCGAATCGATATACCTGCTGGTTCTTAACCGATGCAGGCTTCGCTGTATCTTCCAGCCAGAAGAATCGAGTTACGTCCCTTTCGTCATCTCTCAGTCCCACTTGAAGAAACGCCTTTTCGATGTCAGCAATCAGAGCTATAGGATGAATCCTAAATCGTAAGAGAAGTCCGCACAGGTCTTGTAAAATAACGGGACCTCGATGTAAACAGTCGTTCAGGCTTTTGTTCTGTTTTCTGAGTTTTGCCGACGCATCGTAGACAACCCTGACTTTGGTTGTCGTTTTGCTAGGTGTCAGTACAGCATGGTGGGGAATATAATGTTTTCTAGTGTCGCTGAAAGATTTTGGAACCTTTTCAATAATACCCAGTTTTTCCTGTTCCTGGATAATATCGTGATATTTTTGCAGAAGATCTGGGGATTTTTGCAGCCTTTGAACTAAAGACTTGAATCGGCCAAATGCAAGTTCTTTGTTCTCTGGGAGTTCAACGATTTCACTTTTCCATGGCCAGGTCACGTGATAACGATTGTTGATCATTGTAACTGTATCGTTGAATCTTTCCAGGGCTTGATCATTGTCAGAGTCGTGAATGGAATCATTTATCCCTATGGATTCTAAACGCCAGAAATCTTCTAGTTGTGGTTTCAAGGGAAGTGATTGGTCGGGTTTTGCGAACATTACCTGTTCGGACATGGCATGTTTCCCAAAAGTGAGAACAAGCAGATTTGTCTCGTGTGATTGCTCATACTTTGTACCTGTTCTGCCCGTCAGTAACCAACCCAACGTGGATCCTAGAAGGTAGAGTCCCGGATGAAGTTGAATCTTCTCTGGAAGAACAAAATCTAGATAGTAATCATTTCCTACAAGTAACTCAAGTGTGGAGACTTTGTGTTCATTTGGAAGCGAGTCTGCGAGTGTAAAGTCTTTCCACAGATATTGCCAGTTTGGACAATTGTTGAGATCAACAGGTAGGCGATGAATATCTCCCGTTATCTTTGGAACAACATTAGCTGTGATGGCGATGAAAGTGTTATCCTTAAGTTTGATCTCTAGGGATACCGTTGGTGTTTTTATCACTTGAGGATTCTCAGAGCCGAATGTAAATAAAGAAATTTCTTCTTTATCTTTGCCCACATTCAATTTCAGCTTCTTAGCTAAAGCCTCTGTTATGTATGTCCGATGGCTACCGGAGTCAAGAAGCAGTCGAACAGTTTCCTCTGAGAATGTAGTTGGGTTTCTGATAGATGTTGTAGCTGTCTGCATTAACACCACTTCACCTGATGATAACATGGCTTGTTCTGTGCCGACATTTACACGAGGGCAAATTTCGACTAAGTTAGAATGTTCACTTGAAGATTTGATGGAGGAGAACTTCTTTGGACAGAGACTGCGATGATGGTTTTTACGCTGGTGACAATAAAAGCATGGTTTGTCTACGTCACAGTCTTTCAGCTGATGATTTTTGCGGAGACAAACATAGCAGCAACCTCTTATTTTCTGTTTTCTGCTATCTATGGTTGCGTAAGTTTGACATTCATCACTCCAGTGATTTTTCCCACAAAAGTGACAGCCATATTTGGGAAGTTTCTGCGAAGATACGGTTTGTTTACTACTAGCCACTAATGCTTCGGCTGACGACCGTATCATGGGTTTGGATTTCCATTGTGACCGCATTTCAGTGTTAGGCGATTCACGATTTTTTTCACTATGTGAAGATTGATTGAACTGATGTTCAGCTGCCTCACGGGCCATTATGTAAACCTTGAGTTGTTTCCTCAACCCATCAACTGTCCACGGATGCTCCGGGAGTTTCTTCATTTCAAGCTGCACAAGTACATCTCTAGGTAACTTAGAGGTAATCATACTAACAAATATTTGTGCAGACACATCTTGACCATGAGCCTCTAGTGATCGGAGGTATTTTTCCATATTGTCGTACAGATGCCTCAACCTACTAGTGAGACTAGTACACACAGGTAAGTTCATGAACTCACTATAGATGGCACTTATGGCAGATTGTGTGTTTCCATACCTTTCAGTGAGAAGGTTTACTGCCACCTGATAATTGTCATTGGAGACCGACAAGCCTGAGACGGTGATTAATGCCTCGCCAGAGAGTTTAGACTTCAAATAGGTGAACTTTAGTAGTATATATAACGTAAATTGGCGAAATAGCGCCTCACTGCGCATGCGCAGAACCTTGTGTGACGTCATAAGTGTGCGCAGAAAAAAAAAATGGGGCGGTATTGGGGTGGTGTGCGCATGCGTGATGTGTGGGAGGTGGGTACAAGATGGCCGCCAGTGGAAGATGTGGGAGGTGGGTACAAGATGGCCGCCAGTGTCAGTGAGTGCAACATGTGGGAGGTGGGTACAAGATGGCCGCGAGTGTCATGATGTGGGAGGTGGGTACAAGATGGCCGCCAGTGGAAGATGTGGGAGGTGGGTACAAGATGGCCGCCAGTGTGAGTGAGATGTGGGAGGTGGGTACAAGATGGCCGCCAGTGGAAGATGTGGGAGGTGGGTACAAGATGGCCGCCAGTGTCATGATGTGGGAGGTGGGTACAAGATGGCCGCCAGTGTGAGTGAGATGTGGGAGGTGGGTACAAGATGGCCGCCAGTGGAAGATGTGGGAGGTGGGTACAAGATGGCCGCCAGTGGAAGATGTGGGAGGTGGGTACAAGATGGCCGCCAGTGTGAGTGAGATGTGGGAGGTGGGTACAAGATGGCCGCCAGTGGAAGATGTGGGAGGTGGGTACAAGATGGCCGCCAGTGGAAGATGTGGGAGGTGGGTACAAGACGGCCGCCAGTGTCATGATGTGGGAGGTGGGTACAAGATGGCGGCGAGTAGTAAAATGTATAAAAGGAGTTGATTTTTAGGGAAAGGGTGTATTCAATCTGACTTACCTGACCTGACTTGATCAGCCAGCCAGCCAGCCAGCCAGCCAGCCAGTCCTCCTGCCTGCCTAGCCGCTTGTAATAATACTTTTACACCGTAGCAGTTGCTCACCAGCCTGGAGCCCATAGTCATGGCGTCATCATCATATTTAGAGAGGTTTGCAAAGTACCGTATTCGTCTTATTGATGAGATGCAGCGTGTAGAAGAAATATGTTATATCCTTATGGATAGAAACATACTCCTCCAACAGCGTGTCGACGAAATCATGGCGGAGAAAACTTCTTCAGCCCAAAACACAGCCCTCATCGATGGTGTACTGCGCTCTAGCCCCTATGCATTTCTAGCCTTCGTGGCGGGGTTGAAGATCACGGGAAATGACGAACTAGCGGATCTACTTGAAGCCGACGTTATACAAGATGAAGATATCTTAGCGATGGATACCACTACCGAACAGCGTACTACAGCTAGCAAACGTGCGTACACTACCTCAGAGGCGAGTACTACACCTGCCAAA
Organism: Hanleya hanleyi; assembly: GCA_036873755.1. Classification (NCBI taxonomy): domain Eukaryota; kingdom Metazoa; phylum Mollusca; class Polyplacophora; order Lepidopleurida; family Hanleyidae; genus Hanleya; species Hanleya hanleyi. The sequence continues at coordinate 10,004 of JAVTVY010046181.1, read as the reverse complement.
CGCGTTTCACGCTCCAAACGCCCCCGACTAACACCGTTAGTTATACCTGAGTCAGTAGTTGTACCCCAGCAAGTGCCTGTGAAACAAGAGGTAGAACTTCCTCTGTCTGTCCAGGAGATTAATAATCTGATCCAGCAAGCTTACCAGGCAGCCCACAGGGACATTTGGGAGCTCTCACCTTATTTGACAGTGAGTGTGAAAGACGCAGAATTGCATTTGAATGCGGCGGGCTTTGGCGACAAACCCGGTAAGCATATTGCCCTGAACTTAGAGAGCTGGCAAAAACTACAGACCCTTGATTACGCCATCGATGCAGTTATTCGCGACGACGGGCGTGATGAAGCGAAATTTCATGTGGGTGACGACATTTATGTGAGCTGTGCTTATTACAACGATGAGCTGCTCGTTCATATTCGTAAATGGCGTATGCAGTTAGATACGCAACAGCTCGTACCTTGTCCCCAGGGTGTCACTTTCAAATTAACAGCCTGGCGGAAGTTACAGAGTCTCGCAAGTTCCATTGGTTCAGCTCTGGTCTACCAGGTGTCTCACTATATTTACCTCAAGTACATCGATACAGTCTTGCAGCTCATCAGACCTAAAATTCCACAGCACACTGCAGTACCTTCATACGCAATGATCACTGAAGCACTGGAGGCCGTGACGGAGACGGAAATTGCCCTGGGAGTTGAAGCGGCTTGCCTGTCCAAAATTCCACGTGAAGAAATTATAACATACATTTACGTGCACCAAGGACGGAAAGCTGATGATGAATTCAAACAAGTCTTGATGGCGAATTATTGAGAACAAGTGTTGAACAGAACATTTATTACCATACACCTTCATTGAAGTGGTTTGAGAGCGTATAATTGTATTAAAACATTCAATATTCAGATATAATTGTATTAAATTCAATACCCTTGTGAATACGTTCATTCTATTTGTCATTCAATATTCAGATATAATTGTATTAAATTCAATACCCTTGTGAATACGTTCATTCTATTTGTGTTAATAAAAAATAGTAGACGAAAATTACAAAAAATGCTTAGTGTTCATTCTTTTGTTCCCTAGTTCCAATACGTGTATTTTCATACCTTTAGGCCGTCGCCCATGCGCAGAATCACCCTAATTCAACCTTCCACCCAGTCCATTAGATAGCCCTTCAACCTTATCAAAAGTATCACGTACCAATGAATATCTAGCAGAAAAAAATTTTTTGGCTATCCCCAGCTCCAAAAAGGCTATTTTTATACCCCTTCACTGCCGCGCATGCGCAGAAGGGTGATAGTTCAATCCCATACCCAGTGCATCAGATGCCCCTTCACCTAAGCTTCAATTTGATACCTCACTCGTCCCCATTGGCCCATTAGGGGCTTCCCTAGATTGGCTGTTCCATCAACCTTCCCTCCTCCCGACCCCGCCCCCTTTTTCCCTGCCTTGTTTTCAATATTTAATTGTTAAAAAACATAGAAAATGAAAAAGTTTTTTTGGGTTCCATTTTAATCTTTTTTTCCTTGTTTTTAAAATAAAAAAAAAAAATTTGGCCATGCCATCAACCTTCCCTCCCCCTTGTCCCCCCCCCCCTTCTAATCCCCCTTTTTCCGTTTTTTCAATATTTAATTGTTAAAAAATTGAAAAAATTGAATTTTTTTTTCTTTGGGGATAACAATGATGGGGTCTGATGTTAATTTTTGTGCTTTTAGAAGTTTCCTCTTCCGGGGAAGATGGTTGGCCCTGAAAAGGGCCGTTAGTGTTACACCACCACACTTAGGCACGGTAGATTTTCTTTATCCCTCCTACATGTTTCCGGCAAATTGGACATTTTATTTTGAGATGGTTCTCGCCGGCCTCAGTGCAATGGCACATGTCTCCTACACACGTCAGTGTCACCCAACAACCCGCACATAGGCATAAATGACCGCATGGCAAAACAGCAAGCTCGCTTTCGTCATCTGTACATATGCTACAGCGTGATATTTTCTGCTCTTTATCCAGTTGTTCGTATTGTCTGTGAATCTCCTCGTCCATTTTAATCATGTCTTCTTTCAGTCCATTAATCAAGTTGTTCAGGCGAGTTATCTCGGCTTCACACCCACAGCATTGTTGTGGCGGAGTTTCGGCGGTAGTTGAAATCATTGGAATTTCACCAGGCGTTGTCGTTGGCCCACGTCTACTATTTAACCATGGCAGTTCATCTTGTAGTTCCTCATCAGTTGAGTCATTATCAGGTTCTTGTATGGTTTCCATCGTGCTTATTTCTGCGTCATGTTCATCCCTTAGTCTTTCCAATTGTGCATTTTCTTCGACAGTTCGCCGGAGTTCTTCTAATTCTTCTGTACTGCGTGTTAAGATGGTTGTTTCGTTTTCCAATTCCCTTTGAAAACTGGTGGTTACCATCATTCCATCATTTTCCTGAACGCTAACCAGCTCTCTGTGTTCTGTAGCGCCATTTCTCGGGTCCCTAGCGGGGTGATGTGTAAACAGCGCACGTCTTGTTGAATTCATGATTGTATGGGTGAATAAATGTCACAATATACACGTATTTATACTTTTAGTGGGCTGTGGGAGGTGGGTACAAGATGGCCGCCAGTGTGAGTCAGTGCAAGATGTGGGAGGTGGGTACAAAATGGCCGCCAAGTGTCATGATGTGGGAGGTGGGTACAAAATGGCCGCCAAGTGTCAATGAGTACAAGATATGCATGGCCGCCAAGGGTGAATGAGTGCAAGCTATGCTCACTGTATATGAGTGTGCTTTTGTTATCATTGTTCAAGCATAAAAATTTCCTATTTTTTTCCATAAATCCGTTACAATTTTCTCGGAATTATGATAAGACTAATCCATAGTGTACACGTATTTTTTTAGCCAGGAAAATTAAATTATTTCCAATGTACCTGGGTTTTAGACTACCGTACACTAACTTTATGATTTTTAAAATGCCTAAAAATTAATAAAATAATCATATATTCTAGCGTTAGGTTGTTAAATTTTTAAATATAACACTAATGAATTGCCTGAGTTTAACTTGTAATAAAATTTACAAGTGCCCTGACATTTATTGTAAAATGAAAAGCTGTTTATAATTGTTAAACAAACACACATATATTTTTTCTTCAGCAGCGTAGCACACGATACAACCAGAGTGTTTTCGCTGCGCGTGCGCACGTGTCTTACACTATAAATACCACATTTTTTTTAATTATTCACAATTAATCTGAGTGCCCAGTCATGGATTTACCCTTGGCTCAACTCATGGATATTGACAACACATCAGATTTGTTCACAAATCATGATAATCAAGTACAACGCTTCGACAGTATCATGAATTTGGTACACGATGAACCCCCATTATATGATATAATCAACCACTTATTCTCACCTTTACCTGAACCCCAGAACTACCCTGCACCAACTCATTGTGAACATCCTCCAGAAACATCGCCGCTGGATAATTTCTTCGCCTTGACAACAACCACACCGGATGTTACTCCAGATGTATACCAAAGTTTTGATGGTATAGACGAGATGTTACAAACCATGTTAAAACCCCCAGAACCAGAGACGACAGAAGATGGAACCGATTCAAATGCCTCCTATCATTCCGGAGAACAACAACAACAAGCACCAGATGAAATTGATGATATAGACGAGATGTTACAATTTTCCTATGATTCCGGAGAAGAACAACAACAACAACAGAAAAAAGATTTAAGAAGGCTGAGGCCAGACGCCGGAGAAAAGAGAAAAGATACCAGATTGAGGAGAAATAGGCCACATCAAGACAGGAAAAACAGAAAAGATGTGAGAACAAAGAGGCTAAGAGACAGGAAAATAAGCCCAGAAAAACAAATCCAAGACGAAATCAATTATGTATGGACATTAACAACAACAACAGTCGGACGGACCACAGAACGGCAAAGAGATTTGTATATCCATTGTGTAGAATGCGCGAATCCATTTTCCAAGTTCGCTATATTTCCTTGTGGGCACCAGGGTATGTGTGAAAGCTGCATCAACTACCACGCTAAGATACCATCGTGTGCAGAAGCGAATACACCGATAGTTTGTCAATTGCTTCCTTTGACGTGTCCTGTGTGCGCTCAGAGAAGAAGACAACAGACCTTGTCAACAACGATGTAATATGGCTATATTACATATATTCCAACGGTTTTTTTAAAAACCACCCAGCTGTTCCGAAAGGGAGAACTTCTAGCAAAGCACAAAATAATTTAACACGAGAATCACACCCCTGTGTTCGTTCAAAATAAATGCCCCACTCTTATCAAAATAAATTCCCCTTGCATACCGGGATCGTTATCTTGGCACTGTGTAATATTAAATTAATGGGGCTATTCCCAACTTTTATCAAATAAAGTCCATTATACCCTTGGACTGTCATATTAAATTAATTAATTAATGAATGGGGAAAAACAAAATAAATCCTGTGTGTGTATATAGAGAGATTTGTCCTCATAAGGACATTTGATATTTGGCCAGGGATTGTTTATTTGGATGAATGCAGTTTTAAAAAAAGAGAGGAAAATGTGGGACAATCTGTGCTTTCAAATTCATGTGCTATTATTTAGAAGTTCTCTTTCGGAGAAATTTATATTTTTACGTGTTTGTTTCACGTGCCCTAACAAGGGCATTTAATATTTTAACGTGTTTTTATTCACGGGAAGTAGCTTACTTTCCATCTGCTGGGAAATATCCATAGGGAGTTCTTGTGCCCACATATAATACATCCACGTCTTCAAAATTCGGCAAATTGTTGAGCAAATTCGCTGCCATCTTATACCATTGTATACAGGTGCCTTATACCATTGTATACAGGTGCCTTATACCATTGTATACAGGTGCCTTATACCATTGTATACAGGTGCCTTATACCATTGTATACAGGTACATCTGACCATTGTATACATGTGCCTTATACCATGGTATACAGGTACATCTGACCATTGTATACATGTGCCTTATACCATGGTATACAGGTGCCTTATACCATTGTATACAGGTGCCTTATACCATTGTATACAGCAGAAATTGTCTTTGTAACGTCTTATTGTGACATCATGGCATTATTGTTGTTTTGTGACACTGTGGAACTGTAAAAATTCCATGAATGGAAAAGAATGCCTATCAAACCTACGAGTATTGAACTGATCCAAATCAACAATGGCTGACGCCAATATTTAACCCAGAGAATGACACCCAAAACAGAAAATGTTTCAAACAGATAGTTCTACAGAATGTTGTTTGCTAATATTTTGAATGAATACTATAGTAATTGCATTTTACCAGTGACATAAGTTTCAGAACACAACAATATATATTTCTCAAAAAATCAAACAAAACGTTCTCAATAGATTAGTTGGGACACACAACTAATTTATGCCACGGTATCTATTTTTACAGCTGTCAACTGTTATGGTTTGGTCACTATGTTGCGATTCAACGCAAGTATAGTACTAGCTTACCTGATAAAAGAAGTTTAGTCCAGATGTATACCATATCTCCCATACTCCCGGATGTATAATGCATATCTGTGGCTGTTTTTTTCCTAGGTGGGATATAACACACCATGCATTTGTATGCTAATCGAAATTCACATATTTCCTTCGGTATATAAACCGGCGCACACGAGAGATATCAGCTGAGCTAACGGCCTCAATTGTCTGTCAGCTCTGTTGTTGTTTCAGCGCACACGGTGAGCAAAAGTTTCAAGAAATTGATTTCAGTTCCCGCATAACGTCTTCTTCAAGTCCATTTTGAAGAGTCGAGCGTATGAATCGAGTCAAAATAACATGCTGAGCTGTTTGGCTTGCATTCACCGTACACACTCCGCGCGAGACGAAATTAGTTTAATATTTTTCCCCCCGCCTCGCGGTTCAGCCAATGAACTATTAGAAAAGCATATGTGTGTGCATATTAATAAAACCACGGGCGCCTAAAAAATGAACACATTTCATTACACTGTAGCGAATTGTTGCCATTGCACGTGTGAGTCAGTACGTTTTCATATCCACCTCAAATTGACACGGAGAATTTCATTGCCAGTAAAATTGTAAGTTCATTGCGGAAAGAATTGATATTCCATAAATTCCTGCGGGAAATAGGAAGTACACATATATAAAGAATATTGTCTTCACGTAAAAGTTTGTACATTTCAAAAAAAAAATTTTCAAAACAAAACAAAAAAATGTGAAGTAAAACCCGTCCTTCGGATGGGAAAGTTGTTTTGAACTGTAAACAAAAATTTTATTTTGAGGTAGAGGGTCGAGTGAGGTATCATATTGAAGCTGACGTGAAATGCTTCACATTGATACCTCACTCGACCCCATTGCACCACTAGGGGCGCCTCTAACCCAAAAAAGGATATTTTGAAGATTACGCATGCGCAGAATGCTGATAGTTCAACCCACACCCAGTCTATCAGATGCGCCTTCACGTCACCTTCAATTTGATACCTCACTCGACCCCATTGGACCATTAGGGACGCCTCTAACCTCAAAAAGGCTATTTTGATGTTTTGATATTTTTCATATTATCTTCGCGCATGCGCAGAATTACCCTAATTCAAGCCCACACCCAGTCTATCAGATGCTCCTTCACGTCACCTTCAATTTAATACCTCACTCGACCCGATTGGTCCATTAGGGACGCCTCTAACCTCAAAAAGCCTATTTTGATGTTTGAGATGAAGGTTAGAAAAGGAGCATCAGTAGACTGGGTTAGATGGCATCTAATTAGAGCCAATGCATGAAAAATATCAATCTCAAAAATAGCCTTTTGGCACATCCCCTAATCAAGGTGAAGGTGACATGCACTGATAGACTGGGTGTGGGTTGAACTATCAGCATTCTGCGCATGCGTAATCTTCAAAATATCCTTTTTTGGGTTAGAGGCGCCCCTAGTGGTGCAATGGGGTCGAGTGAGGTATCAGTGTGAAGCATTTCACGTCAGCTTCAATATGATACCTCACTCGACCCACTACCTCTAAAATAAAAAAAATCTTCGTACACCAGATTTTGATGTTTATCTTAAAAATAGCCTTTTTGGCGTTAGGGGCGCCCCTAGTGGCCCGATGGAGCCGAGTGAGGTATCAATGTGAAGGTGAGATGAAGGGCCATCTGATGGACTGGTGTGGGTTGAACTATCAGCATTCTGCGCATGCGCGGTGGCCCGAGGGTATGAAAATAGCCGTTTTGGAGCTAGCGAAGCCAATAATGGTCCAATGGGGTCGAGTGAGGTATCAAAGTGAAGGTGACGTGAAGGAGCATCTGATAGACTGGACTAGCGGATTTGAAATAGCGTCATTCTGCGCATGCGCGGTGGCCCAAGGGTATGGAAATAGCCGTGTTGGGAGCTAGGGGAGTTACTACTGGTGCAATGAGATCGAGTGAGGTATCAAAGTGAAGCTTAGGTGAAGGGGCATCTGCCTGGACTAGCGGATTTGAAATAGCGTCATTCTGCGCATACGCGGTGGCCGAAGGGTATGAAAGTTTATTGAAGCTAGTGAGGTATCCATGTGAAGCCTAGGTGAGGGAGTTACACTAGGGTGTCGTATCCATTCTGTTGCGCAGGTCACGTGGGGTTGTGACGTCACTTCCGGGGTTTTCACTGAAATTACCTCCAAACATAGAAGAGTTCCTAATGTTTCCCCTTACACATCCGTATGTTCAACCTCCGGCACCTTTTCCCGCCCCGCCCCGCCCCGGCCGCAGCGCGCGCGCGCGTTCTCCGGAAGTGCGCGTCATTCCCGGTAGTGCGCGCGCGCGCGCGGACGCGGGTCAAAAGGTCAAAGGGTGACCTCCAGGTCAGACGGTCCAATGTCCAATGGGACAATGAAAATGATGATGAAAAAACACAATGATGGGTTTTGACTTTCTTTTTTTTATTTAAGTCAACAAGCAAGGATATATACAAATATAGAATACAGGGTACAAATAGTAGAGGTATGTACACACATAGAATAGTAGTAGTATATACAAAAAAAAAAAAAAAAAAAGTTTTGTCAGGAGTAGGATTTGAACCTACGCAGGGTATCACCCCACCGGCACTTAATACCGGCGCCTTAGACCACTCGGCCATCCTGACTTTTACAGTTTTTATAACTCGTGACTCCACAGTTATTAGTGTTCCACATTTTACAAGTCCAAGTAGGTAGTGCTCACACCGTCGGCCAATACTTTCCGTTTCGGATAAAAGAAAGTAAAGGCGTCTCGTTGCTGGATATAGGTCCGCATCTGGTGGTCCACCATCCGGAATCCTCGGTTGGTCCCACTGGCACTGGCCTGGCTCTGCAATACGCCCAGGTAGAGAGCTTTGTCGATGGCAGGGTCACGTCGGTTGACGCCTTTACAACTAAACTTGTTGTTTCCATCTCCTCCGTAACAATAGTAGGTCTTGGACGACAGGGCGATCATGGCATCTCCGCTCCACTCCAGCTTGAAGAGCCCCGGCGTCCGCTTGTCGTAGGTGTAGTGGTCGCGTCGAGGTAGCCACAGGTCCCGATCCGCTTCATATTGTTCCCGTAACTCGGGTTTCACCAGGGACTCCCAATCGGCGTTGGAGACGGCCATGTAGGCCGAATCTGTGTCCATCTCCATCAACTGCCAGTCTGAGGGATTAAAATAGACACCCATGAAGTCGTAGAGAAACTGCAACATCCTCAGCTTGGCCACCTGATAGACCATACATCCAATCTGCAGGGGTAAATTATACCGGATAGTCTTCTTGGCTGAAGTGACTTCATAGGTGTCGTCATCGATGACCTCCACGGACCGAAACAGTGGAGAATTGACTTTTTTGCGGGCTTGGGTAGTCGTGCAAATGTTCACATTGACGTGCTTATCCTGATTGGTTACCGTTTTTCCATAATAACCATTGCCAGTGAGTTTCCAACATTCAGCCATGATGGCCTGACTCGGGTATTCATCACCTTGACGACGGGCCGCCGTGACGAGCTCGGCATTCTCCGCAAAACAAGCCTCGGGGACGTACTGTATCACTTGATAGATTTGAGTAATTTCCAAACCGTGCTTCATGTACCACTGCAGTAAGGGGGTGCCCAGCAATATTTTGTGCGCCCACATACTTCCAATCAACATGCGGCGTGGTTGAGGTAAACACTCGTGTTGCTCTGCGTAGGTGCGCATGGTCTCCCCAATATCATCCCGACCCACCAGCGTATTCTTGAAGATAGGCGGACACTGGGCGAAGAGGGGCTTGAGAGTGTCGGGAACATGCAGGTCGCATTCTACAAAGCCGTAGAGCTGCCCCGAACGAATGGCGTCCAACATCTGTGGCAGACTCAGCAGTCGCCGACGACTCAACGGGTACTCACGCTCTTTTAGGAACCGTTGTAAATGGGGGCGGGCCTGGCACATGGTGTGAAATTCACACTCCCACATTTCAATCAAATGGTATCCTCGCTCTTTCACATAATCTCCGTTGGCCACTACTTCCTCCCGTAATTCTAATGGTGTTTTCCCGCGTCGCTCATTAAAACGACCTGCGCTGAAATGACATTCGTGGCCGTGCCAGTAACAGCCATAAAACTGGAAAACAGTGGGTGTTCCTTGTACATGGGCAAACCCATCGACGGGGAGACGCCGATCGCCTATCCGCTTCTCAGTGGCGTTGGTCTGGTGTCGTATATAAATACCCCGTCGATAGGCTTCCCACTCCAACCACTGGTCGGCAAGATGTTTGTGAGGCAACCGTTGGGGTGTAAAATGACGCCCTTCCGCCAACCAACGTGTATAATGACCACTGGGCATAGGTTGGGCCAACGACCACAGGTACAGAGCATTGGCATCGAATCCAATGATTTTGGCAACGGGTTTTCCACTGGGGAGAGCGGTGAAAAATAAGACTGGGCCCGCCCACAATGTTATCTTTTAGACAATTATGCATGTCCGCATCTTTCTATTGTACCAGCGAGAAGTAAGTGGAACACTCTTGAAACAAATGGCGAAGGGCCAGCCCCGGTAAACTT
>JAVTVY010046180.1:0-21472 GCA_036873755.1 Hanleya hanleyi | reverse complement strand
TGTACGACGTGGAGGATAAAGTACACTTCGTGGACGAAGCCATAAATGTTCCCAGCGATCTGTTACACGAAGACCATCCAGTGAGTGACATTTATCGGCGCCATTGGCCCATGATCCGGCACTGTTTCTACCGTCATCGCCCTATTCAAGATATCTACAATTTCCGACTGACCGGCCTCGCCCGTCTACGTAGCTACGTAGAAGCCATCTTCAAAGATCAAACTACGGCCTTCAAATTGAATCTGGCGTTTAGTTATGTGCTGCAGCATAAAGAGACAGTCCAAGTCCGATATTTTTACCCGAGCAGTAACATCCGGGTATTTGACCAACCGTTTACCATCATTAACCGAGTGTCGCTAGAGACGATGCTGGAGAAACTGGACACCGTGGATCCCTTGGAATGGGCCCAACAACAACGGCCCAACACCAAGTGGACAGTGGAGAGTGTGACCAATGTTACGTTTTTCGTTACCAAGCTGACCGACCACTCCCATCGGCTGAATGCGTCACTCATGCACTGATGAATACCATAACATGCCGTACATACTCTATATGTCTACATGTTGATCGTTGACGGTACGGAGGTGACCGAAGAGACACGGATGTTACCGAAGATGTCACGACTCGGCCCTCGACTTGGGGATAGTTGAACTGAGTGTGCTAAAAATAGATCACCAGCTAGCGTGCTATAAAAGGGAAGCGGTCTGGCCGTTTCATCAGACACTCTGTCAATCACCAAGATGTTCACTTGTACTACGTGCTCGAAATCATTCACTCGTCTGCACGACTTGCGCCGCCACGAGGCCTCCACCCACAACGATGCCCGGTATACTTGTATAATCTGCGCACGGTCATTCAATCGAAAGGATCATTTACTGCGTCATGAGAGGGTACTCCACGCGGGTGCGACGGTACTATGTAATGATTGTGGTCGACTCTTCAAACGACCCAGTCGGTTTAGACAGCACCAACGTTTGATGCATGCCCCGTCTCTACGGTTTGGGCGACAACTTTCCGCTAAAGAGGAGCCGCGGAAGGTCAGACCCAGTGAAGATGAACCCGGAGAGACGAACGCCACTGGTGATGCGATGACGAAGAGCCTGCCTATACCCACGGTCCAGGAGGGCCTGGATATCCAGCCGGACCCCTCCGTTACGGTTTCGAGTCATACGCCTGACAACATCGAACATTTTCTTGACGAGCCCATAAATGTTCCTAGCGATCTCTTACAGGACGCCCAGCCAGTGAGTGACATTTATCGGCGCCACTGGTCCATGATACGGCACTGTTTCCACCGTCATCGCCCTATTCAAGATATCTACAATTTCCGACTGACCGACCTCCCCCGTCTACGCAGCTACATGGAAGCCATTTTCAATGACCAAGCTACGTCCTTCAAATTAAATCTGGCGTTTGGTTATGTGCTGCGGCATAAGGAGACAGACCAAGTCCGATACTTTTACCCGAGCAGTAACATCTGGGTATTAGACCAACCGTTTACCATCATTAACCGAGTGTCGCTACAGACGATGCTGGAGAAACTGGACACCGTGGATCCCTTGAAATGGGCCCAACAACAACGCCCCAACACCAAGTGGACAGTGGAGAGGGTCACCAATGTTACGTGTTTCGTGACCAAGCTGACCGACCAACCCATCGGGTGAATGTATTCACCCAGGCACTGATAGATACTCAGAATGCACAAGCAACTATCTGAGGATATGTTGCCTCAACGGTATCCTGGGCTGCCCGATGATGATGATTAGAATAAACGGTTCAAAGCGAACATGGCCGAAGATGGAACTTTCTGAAATGAAGACTTCTGATTGGACAAGAATACATCTAACGGACAGGAACGAATATGACAGATGCCAATGGTGGCCTCTGATTGGACAAGTCTTCTTGAATTGTAACACCAAGTGGATAGTGGAGATAATGACCAATGTTGCGTTCTTCGTGGTTAAACTGACCACCACTTCCATCGGATGAAAGTATTCACCCATGCACTGATAGATACTCAGAATGCGCAAACAACTATCTGAGGATATGTTGCCTCAACGGTATCCTGGCCTGCCCAACGATGATTAGAATAAACGGTTCAGATGGCACTTTCTGAAATGGAGACTTCTGATTGGACAAGAATACATCTAACGGACAGGAACGAATATGAAACATGCAAATGGTGGCCGCTGATTGGATAAGAATCTTCTTGAATTGTAAATATACCCAACGCGGCTCCCCCAGCGTGGGTATGATGTAACATTGGGGAGAATAAACTATATGAAAAAAACTTCTTGTTGCTGTTGTTCTCTCATGTGTCATCCTTGTTGTTGTTGCTGTTGTTGTTCTCTCTCTGGTCTATATCATGGCGTTATGTTAGAGTGTTAAAGTGTAACGACGGGCGTTGACGGGCATCACCGCATTTCGAAGAATTAGTGACAATTCCATGGAATATCAGAGCTTCTGAGCTATTTCACCAGCAATGGTGTTGGTGGGCGTTGCTACAAGATGACACCTCACACGGTCCATTTGGACCGCGGATGGTCCATCTCTACACCAAATAACATCCTTCACTGCTAAAAAAAAGGCCCACTTTCGCTACAACTTGTACTAATGACGTCACCAATGACGTCACAGATGCTATAAATATCCCTGAAATCAGGGTCTATACTCCGAGAGCTACAACATGATACCCCGCACGACGCATTCGCAACGCGGATGGTCCATCTCTACACCAAATACCTTCCTGCACTGCCCCAAAAGGCTCACTTTCGCTAATACTTCCACTGATGACGTCATCGATGACGTCACAGATGCTTCGGACATGCCTCAATTCGGAATGTACACCCCGAGAGCTACAAAATGACACCTCACACGACGCATTCGGACTAAGGACGGTGCATCTCTACACCAAACTCACCCTCACGCACCCACAAAATGTCCACTTTCGCTACTACTCGTACCGATGACGTCATCAATGACGTCACAGATGACGCGGACACCCCTCAAATCGGAATGTACACTCCGAGAACTACAAGATGACACCTTCCAGGACGCATTCGAACCGTGAATAGCCCATCTCGACCCCAAATACCTTCATGTACTGCCCGAAAATGTCCACTTTCGCTACTACTCGTACCGATGACGTCACCGATGACGTCACCGATGACGCGAACATCCCGCAAATCGGAATGTACACCCCGAGAACTACAAGATGACACCTTCGAGGACGCATTCGAACCGTGAATAGCCCATTTCGATCCCAAATACCTTCATGTACTGCCCGAAAATGTCCACTTTCGCTACTACTCGTACCGATGACGTCACCGATGACGTCACAGATGACGCGGATATCCCTCAAATCGGAATGTACACCCCGAGAACTACAAGATGACACCTTCCAGGACGCATTCGAACCGTGAATAGCCCATCTCGACCCCAAATACCTTCATGTACTGCCCGAAAATGGCCACTTTCGCTACTTCTCGTACCGATGACGTCACCGATGACGTCACAGATGACGCGAACATCCCTCAAATCGGAGTGTACACCCCGAGAACTACAAGATGACACCTTTCAGGACGCATTCGAACCGTGATTAGCCCATCTCGACCCCAAATAACTTCCTTCGCTGCCCCAAAATGGCCACTTTACTTACTACAACCAACTGCGCATGCGCAGATTAACGCGACATACATTCAAAAACACAACATTCTGACTCTACCCCACACAAGCTTCACTTTGACACCTCACACGACCCATTCGAACCGTGATTAGCTCATCTCTAACCCAAACACACCCCTACATAGCACCCAAAATGCCTGTTTCTATACTACGGCCAGACTGCGCATGCGCAGACTATTGCACACGGACGAACCATTAGTGTAGTCAAGTGCTCCACCACGAGAGCTTCAAAATAAGACCTCACTCGACCCCATTGGGCCATGAGTGGCCCACCTAGACTCCAACATGTCCACCCCGTATGGGCCTATACACCCATAGCCATGCAGTATAGGCCTATGGGCCTACCCAGGCCTCGGTGACTTTTTTTCAAAAATTTCACCGATTCGCTCCGCAACACTTCCTATCGCGTTCTAAATGACGAGACGAGTAAAACGAGACCCCACAACCCTACCGCAAATGTATAGAAGTGGGTTTCCCAGTAGGATAAACATTGAACCTATACCCCAGTATGGGTCTATATGGGGCTCGGTGACTTTTTTCAAAAATTTCACTGATTCGCACGGGGACACTTCCTATCATGTTCTAAATGACGAGACGAGTAAAACGAGACCCCACAACCCTACCGCAAATGTATAGAAGTACGTTTCCCAGGGGGACAAACATCGATCCTATACCCTCAGTATGGGACTATATAAGGCTATATCGTACTTTTTCAAAAAATTCACCGATTCGCACGGGGACACTTCCTATCATGTTCTAAATGACGAGACGAGTAAAACGAGACCCCACAACCCTACCGCGAATGTATAGAAGTACGTTTCTCAGGGGGACAAACATCGGTCCTATACCCTCAGTATGGGACTATATGAGGCTATATCGTACTTTTTCAAAAATTTCACCGATTCGCACGGGGACACTTCCTATCATGTTCTAAATGACGAGACGAGTAAAACGAGACCTCACAACCCTACCGCAAATATATAGAAGTACGTTTCCCAGGGGGACAAACATCGGTCCTATACCCTCAGTATGGGACTATATGAGGCTATATCGTACTTTTTCAAAAATTTCACCGATTCGCACGGGGACACTTCCTATCATGTTCTAAATGACGAGACGAGTAAAATGCGACCCCACAACCCTACCGCAAATGCATAGAAGTACGTTTCCCAGGGGACAAACATCGATCCTATGCCCTCAGTATGGGACTATATGAGGCTATATCGTACTTTTTCAAAAATTTCACCGATTCGCACGGGGACACTTCCTATCATGTTCTAAATGACGAGACGAGTAAAACGAGACCCCACAACCCTACCGCAAATGTATAGAAGTACGTTTCCCAGGGGACAAACATTGATCCTAATACTCCCAGTATGGACTATATGGGGCTCAGTGACTTTTTTCAAAAATTTCACCGATTCGCACGGGGACACTTCTTATCATGTTCTAAATGACGAGACGAGCAAAACGAAACCCCACAACCCTACCGCAAATGTATAGAAGTACGTTTCCCAGGGGACAAACATCGGTCCTATACCCTCAGTATGGGACTATATGAGGCTATATCGTACTTTTTCAAAAATTTCACCGATTCGCACGGGGACACTTCCTATCATGTTCTAAATGACGAGACGAGTAAAACGAGACCTCACAACCCTACCGCAAATGTATAGAAGTACGTTTCCCAAGATGGTCCTATACCTCCCATACCCCATATAGGCATTTTCCCGTAATTTAGGATAAAGTCCGTATTCCGTATTTTTTCAGGAAAATTTTTACATACACCCACCCTGGAACTAGGGAAGATAACTCTGTTGATAGACAAGCCCCGTTAAGCCCGGCGACCTATATACCCCTCATACCCCATATAGGCATTTTCCCAGGTTTTTCGATAAAGTCCGTGTTCCGTATTTTTTTTTTTTCAGGAAAAATTTTACATGCACCCACGCAGCCATCAAATACCCCTTCACCTAAGCTTCACGTTGATACCTCACTCGACCCCATTCGACCATTAGGGGCTCCCCTAGATGCCAAAACGTCTATTTTCATACCCTTGGGCCACCGCGCATGTGCAGAATGACCCTAATTCAACCCCACACCCAGTCCATCAGATGCCCCTTCATGAATGCTTCACTTTGATACCTCACTCGATCCCATTGGACCATTAGGGGCTCCCCTAGCTCCAAAAAGGCTATTTTCATGCCCTTGGGCCACCGCGCATGCGCTGAAGGCCGATATGTCAACCCCACACCCAGTCCATCAGATGCCCCTTCACGAATGCTTCACTTTGATACTTCACTCGACCCCATTGGACCATTAGGGGCTGCCCTAGCTCCAAAACGTCTATTTCCATACCCTTGGGTCACCGCGCATGCGCAGAATGCCGATATTTCAACCCCACGCCCAGTCCATCAGATGCCCCTTCACGAATGCTTCACTTTGATACCTCCTACGACTCCATTGGCCCATTAGGGACTCCCCTAGCTCCAAAACCGCTATTTTCATACCCTTGGGCCACCGCGCATGCGCAGAATGCCGATATTTCAACCCCACACCCAGCCCATCAGATGCCCCTTCACGAATGCTTCACATCGATACCTCACTCGACCCCATCGGTCCATTAGGGGCTTCCCTAGCTCCAAAACGTCTATTTCCATACCCTTGGGCCTCCGCGCATGCGCAGAATGCCGATAGTTCAACCTCGCGCCCAGCCCATTAGATGCCCCTTCACCTAAGCTTCACTTTGATACCTCACTCGACCCCATCGGACCATTTTATCTAGGGACTACTTTTTCTCCGAAGCTTTTTTTTTAGGGAAGCTTTTTCCCGAGACCGAATCACCGCCAAAACCGCGGCCAAACCGCATCACCGCGCATGAATACATTTTTTTTTTTTTTTTGCCGGAACTTTTTTTTTTTTTTTTGTCAATGCACACCTCCCCAATAACTCCCCCACCTCCCCAATAACTCCCCAATGCCCGAGTTGTCTCGCTTGCATCCATAGTGTAGAGATGGCGCCACACCATCAATTGTGACGTCATTTTTACATCCGGGGAGGAATTACGCCAATTTGCTCGCTGTATACTACTCACGAGTTCACCCATTCAAGTCTTGACCTGGCTCAAAGTCGCTTAACTTCGGTGATTTTACGAGGACCGGTGTGTCCAACGTGATATGCCGTATCAGAGAACCTTCAAAAGTAACATTGAAACATACAGCCAGAGGTTCCCGATGGACATGAGAGTGCACTCGCTGAGCCATCAATAAATAATAAAAAATAGTTATAAATCAAATTTTCATCAGAATTCGGTCAGCTCAGAACTTGCTGGTAACAATGCCCTAACGCACGTTCATGCCAAAAATAATCAAGGTTCTAATGTCAACGGTTCTCCTTAATTTGCCGACTAATGTTTCGGATGGACTCATTGCCGGACAATTTGCAAATTTGCAAAGGCCTGATCTTATGAAGACTCTCCAGAAGACTGCATTCAGTTAGCCTGCGATTATGTTCGTCCATCAAGACGTGTTACGTCGCTGAAGCTATACAGGAAACAACAATAACTCCTGGACGAGATTAAAAAAATATATAAAAAACAAACAAATGCTACTTCAAAACAGAATTGAACTTTTCTACACCCGAAGCGTAGAAGATGACCCTCGAAACCCGGAAATTGTTATTTGATAGCATTTTACCAGATGAGTATGATGGCTGGGATTTCATCAACGTATAGTAGCGAATAACAGAGATGAAAATCACTTTAGCGACATATAATATACTATAATTTATATATCATAAGGTTTTACAACTGGTGTTGTTTTAGTCACGAGTTTTTGATGAATAAAACATTATTGGATCTAGAGCCTTGGGCACTGAAACGGATCTATTGATATTATGAGGAAAATAGGCTGATTCTTTGATGTTCAGATCTTGTGAAGAACCATTCAATTTGTCTACTCTCACACTAAAATCCCCTCTCATTTCTCAAATTCGCTCACTAAGGCTCTCTAGTGAACTGGTGCAAATGTAGCACATATGACTATTTTTTAGAAAAGTAACTTTGTATGTATTGAATGTTTATCTACAATTTTACTAAAGCTGAATTTCACTAGCGACACAAACAGGACAGGTGGGACAAATTCCTTATTCATTATCATCGAGTTGATGATCGGTTAAATAATGTCTTCCCTGCGTGTTGCAAATATTTGTAAAATAGATTACTTTTTCTGCAGGGATTATAGAAAGCTTATCCTTCAGCAGAAAATTACAAAAAAATCAGTATGGGATACAATGTTTAGAACCTTATCATTACATGAAATTGAACTATACTTAGTGCATTTTAATGGTATCAGATTGTATACAATGTACGTCTCTGCTGTTGGAATGGTAGAGTGACAAGTTTATTGTGCGGACCACCTAACATCAGCCTGACATTTTGGTGAGTATTTACATATTGTACGGAATTGACCATCCATCTGCTATGAACATATGCCGAAGTTTTCTGTGTCCAGAGTCTGGACTTGTTAATGCAGTGATAAGCACTGGAATTGCTCTAATTTTGTCGTTCCTTGGGTCAGTTATGTTTAGTTTATTATAGATGGCTGGATCTAAAATTGAGTCTATACAACCAAATGTACCAAGGCGTGTATTTTGCATAGATCTGGTATAGAGGGTCGAGTGAACGGGATGTGGATTGAAGTACCCAAGTTACTTTCTGTGAATACAGTTTCTGCAGGAATGGAAGTTTGGAACATCTGAAATCTTTGCTAGTATACAATAAGCACGGCTTGAATTATATTTTATTGCATTTATTAGGCGTACCGGATTGATAGCAGAGGTTTATTATATCCTCTCACGAAAACTCTCTGAGGCAACCCCAGAATGGTATCCATATTATATTTATGCTCTAAAACAGAAACAAACTCTGTGACATCTAAACATATATAGGGATATCAGAAATATTTATCTTCACTAATGTTGACCTGGTGATACAAAATATAGCAAATAGGAGACCAAATTGTCAGCAATAACTGAAAGATTTGAGAATGCTCCTTCCGGTGACTCGGACAGTTATAAAAACAACCAGTCACCCTGGCAACGGTGCTACTTTTCCTCAAAAATTTTCTCAGTATTACAACTGGACTATTAGACCATACAGGTCTAGATAGCCCCGTAAAAATTACATGACATCGCTTTCTTTATTTTATTTAGTATATCTTCCAGTTATTCACTATTGAATTGTACCCTCTTACATATATAGTAATATTGCTACTCATTCATAGTATGATGGGAAGGCTTCCTTTTGAAGTATTTATCTCCCCTTGTTCCTAATCTTCGTTAGGCATACATGTGGATACATATTGTTTAGTACACGTCTTCACGACTATATCGATTGCTATGGAGTGAAAATTGTATGGAGCTGATAGGTCCTTCTCCATGACAAAATATGGCGAGAGTTCTTTACAAATAATCAGGTTATAAAACATGAAGGTCGCATACTTGATTATGATTGGACAAGTCATTGAACCTGGAACGGGTTACTCCCGATCTTTGTTTACTCCTTCGTTGGCCTTTTATCTTCTCTGTTGAACCTTCTACTCCTCCCTTAACCCTAAAGCACGATGGCGTCACTCCCTTTTCATCCCTGAGAATGATATAGAGAGCTGACAAACCAAGAAACACCCCTTGGATGATCTCCTGGTTTAGATGAGCAGATATTGTTTTTGACAATCAAATCCAGTCAATTTGTGCAGATTTTCCATCGAATTGTGCCCTTTTTCATAAACCATGAAATTTAGCATAAATGTAGAAGAAGGCTTCAGAAACATATCTGAATATGGAGCCAACGCGAAAAGTCCCATTGAAAGCCTATAGCCGTCATAGCTCAGTCGGTTGAGCATCGGCGCGATACGCTGGGGTCGTGGGTTCGAATCCCGCTGACGACCAATTTGTTCTTTCTCTCTCAAAAGTCATTTCGTATGTATATATGCTCAGTGGCGGGCTATACGCCATACCAAATATCATTTCTTCATTATAACGCTAGTTGCGCACATTGCAACACCGAGAGATAAGGTTGGTCATCACAGGGACAATCCACGGGTGTAGTGTAATACCTATGGGCCGTCATAGCTCAGTCGGAAGAGCATCGTCGCGATAAGCCGGGATCGTGGGTTCGAATCTCGCTGAAGACCAATTTATTCTTCCTCTCTCAAAAATCATTTCATATGTATATATGCTCAGTGGCGAGTTATACGCCATACCAAATATAATTTCTTTATATTAAATCTAGTAATGTGGCGGTTATCTTTACTTCCAAGGTCTGTGAGCTACGAACATCACAAAAAAACATACAATCCAGGGTATGCTCATTAGTTCTGAGTGAAATAGTTTTCAAATCATAATAATTGTACGCCATTCACCGTGTACAAGCATCATTCTATATGAGATGTATGACTCGGTTCATTAATAGTGAAGTAGAATGTATATCACGTGAGTCTGTACAATATACCGTGTTTATGCTACGAGTTCAGTCATCTCATAAACCATTACTGCAGAAACTAGTTCGGCGTTATATGTTAGCATATTCGATAACAGTTTATAAAATATTATAGCAGGCAAGTCAATGGCGTTAATTTTCGTATCGTAACTAATCCAGAGCTATATGTGTTGTTTAAGCACCATGTTTGTCTTGCAAATTTCCATTGAATGTGTTTGACAAAGTCGTGTTGTCTTGCCGGAATAAATAAAACTGTTTGCCCGATGAGCTCATCAGAGACAATAATCCAATGTCGAATAACATGTAACATTCAATCAGAGGTATGGTCAATTATCGACGCTA
The DNA here is from genome assembly GCA_036873755.1 of Hanleya hanleyi. Lineage (NCBI taxonomy): Eukaryota > Metazoa > Mollusca > Polyplacophora > Lepidopleurida > Hanleyidae > Hanleya > Hanleya hanleyi. Next base: position 10,950 of record JAVTVY010046180.1, on the reverse strand, counting down.
TAATTTAGTGTGGCTATGGCCTCTGTATTTAAAACACGATAACATATTGCATTAGTTTTAGGTACACTATAAAAAGGTTTGGCTAGAATCATTCGATCAATCTATCGTATGTACACTTCTCTCTCTTATTCCAAGTCATGTGATTTCAAATTAGCAGTAGATTGTTTGGACTTTTCGGGAATAAAGTTAGGTCTATCTGATCACTGCCAAATGAATACACTTACTAAAAGCATATACGCCTATCCCTGATGAGAAATTGCAATTGTACCAGCTTGAAGACTACGTAGGGAGTCCTCCTACGGCATAATTATAATTTAGTTGTGTGGGTCGGAAATATCGATATCATGAGCATAATTTGATAATATGAGGTAGTATACATGTAGGCCAATATGGCTGACTTATGGAAAGTTTCAATGCTTTATTACCGAATCAAATTAATAAATTGGGTGGCTAATAAGATTTTGATCAAATGCTTTCCCATGGTCGCCAGTTTCTAACATGAGATGGATATTAATGCTATCTGGTGAATACAAACATCTAATGTGGAGCTATCTTAATCTCGAAGTTTGTGAGTAGCGACTGGAATAGATATGTAGATATTAGCTAAAATACGGCTCAGATGGCGACCATTTTCGAAATCCGAGAAGGCCGGTATTACATCATATCTATTATTAAATAATCTATAATAAAAATAGTAGTGTATGAACAGGAATAATGTATATATATTGTGTGGTTATTAATGTTGAACATAAATCGCTTCAGATGGCGGCCATTTTGAAATCCAAGATGGCCGACCCGGCAATATAACCACTTACACTTTCCAACAATATTCTGACAACTGATCAATGAAAAACTCTCAAACAGACAAAGACAGTGCTGGATTTCAGATGCTAATATGACGGCTATTTTGATAAATGGCCGCTGTGACCTGCATAGAAAAATGTCGCCGTGGATTCTACAAATGTTCCCCTGGCCTCGATGTACATCTCTGCCAAATTTCATGCTTTATGAAAAAGGAACATTTTTTTCACATATTGTCTGGACTAACATAACCTTATCGCTCAAGACAGTCTTGGATAACCTCACTAGGTAACCTCGTCATCGCATAAGCATGTATTACTTTCTCATATCACAGCGGCCAAACGCAGTGTGATACATTTATATGATAAAAAAGTTGTATTACACATCACATTTATCGTTCGATTCTGTTTCGACATTTTTATGATAATATATTGTGATTTGAGAAATCCATTATCATATTCGTAATCAATTATCTGATTTTTCACACTCGTTTCATAAAACCTATACGAAACTCGCTAAAAATCGTTTCATATGGGTTGATCAAACTCGTGTGATAAACATCTGATAAATGACCACTCTTACTGATAATATATTTTCCCCCTCACCTGAGAGGTCCGGGTAACATCATAGTCTTAGATGTCCCTCCAGATAACCTTATCATCAGAGATATCAATACTTGAAATCCTGCTATGCTGGGCGGATTCAGAGATGCTTATCATCCGAGGGGCCATCATACAAGTATAATTATTATGGTTTCTAGTCCTGCATTTTTACGCATTCTTGATGGAATTGTGATATACTCTTCAACCTAAGAACGCAGATATTTAATAAAAAACAAAGTATTTAGTGTGCATGAGCCACCGGCGTTTATCAAACATAACAGTAAACGTATACAAATAAATTATTAACTATATATATTTGATATTTCTGCACTTACTTCTTTGTCCTACAAAGAATATCTCCATAATGTCTGCCAAAATGAGATCAATATAAACGTACTTTACAACAGTAGTGAATTGTTCAATGGAGATAAGTTGACTGAACCTAATCCAAAAAGGCTGCATTACATAGATAATCGGGACCGTTATTAACCTGTCATTATCGATTTTATGTGTTGAATAAAATGCAAGAGTTGTCCCAGACCTATAAACAGAACCATTCAACTGCACCCACTTACTGATAATATGATAAAATGGATTTGTATACATGGAACCAAACGAGTTATGGTTAAAATCCATTATCTTTCTTCTGTTTCCGAGTTTTGCACTATATATCATCACGAGGTAGTTATAGGAGCTTTGATATTATGTACAAACGCATGTCAGCTTATTCGATCTGATCCACAAGTGTGTATATGATAATGAAGCCTAGAGAGTCTGCTTTGTAAAGTGTCTAAAATATAATCCGGTATCCATGGTAACTCATGGTGAAGGGGTTCTTCCTGAACAAATAAGGAATAAAGTTTATTCCCGACACTTCCATGCCGATAAAGTTCATCGATTTTAGAGACAGTCTTGTTTCGAAATGCACACAATGAGTCCAACAACGACTCGTGGTAAGCCGAGTATTTGTCTATAGAACGATACCCGTGAAATAGTCCCGATTCGTTGTCGAGAAAAACCAAATTCCCTGAAGTTTTAGACTTCCACAAATTATGTACTGGCTTCTCCATCATGCTCGGGCTCCATTTTCTGTTATACATGTTATTCACTACTCTGTCCAAATTCGCAGTTAAATAATCGAATACAATCAGGTCTGACCACTGCAAAAGCTCGCAGATTTCGGATTTGCTTTTCTTATTATCCGGACGCAGGGGTTTTGTGGCTTCTCTGAGCTCTTTCGGAATATATCCAGGTATTAGATCACTGATCCATTTGGTTAAGACAATAAGCTTGCCCTCTGTCCAACGAGATATTGCGAGATGCCCCTGAACACGTGACCACTGCGGGTCACTGCCGCTTACCCTGACCAGTGTTGATGGAGGCACATTGTTCATTCCCAATAACTTACTGAGATAGTAAGAATATATTTCTCCCTGAATTTGGTCAATGTTATCACGATAGCGAGCACATGCTTGACTGGAGTCATGAAACGTTAACAAACGATTCTGCATTCTCCCACACCCTTCTTCCATTTTGAGAATTGCTGATCTCCTCACTTTCCTCCGCCACAACAGCTCGTCTTGGCGAGAAAAGCTCCGAGTGCACAAACTCTCCGTTTTTTTCGACCAGTATATTCCATCAGTCGCACTCTGGAATCTAGGCGTCTTAATGGGATCGCCACTTGTCTTCAAACCACGTTTTTCTCTTTTGTTCGAATAACCCAATGGTGTATTGGAGCGACGTGATTGTTGGTACCGACCATTCCTCTCATAAATAATAATAACATCCCTTGTTGAAAAGTTAATAAACTCGTGGGGAATAGATCTCAAATCAATACTTGAATTAGAAATCATGTTTACTTGTATCTTACCGAGGTGATAGCCCACCTTGTTAACAAACTCCGTTTGTTTTTCCGTTTCCTTTGTCCTTGAGTAAGACACTTTGTTTTCCTTAGGATCATCGAACAGATAGGAGTAGGCTATACGTTCGGCAGCGATCATGTTTTGTTTGTTTGGGCTTTTCTCCATCTTAGTTGAGGTATTTGATGGATTACCGACCCGAAGTGAAAATCGAACTACTTCATTGTCTACTCTATCGGATTTCCTTGTTATACGAAGCTGTCTTTTGCTGGGTAAATCTGACAGGATTAAGATTATCCGCGTCCTTTGTGTCGGTTCTGATTTCTTCTCTGTCCAACCAAAACCACGAGAAGTGCCAAACTCTCCTTGCAACTTATATGTTACACTTGTATACAAATCTGCTTCTACATTCATATCGTCTGCTCTGTAGACAGCTGTTGGTTTTGAAACAGTCCGGTGAAGTTTGGATATACCAAACCTACCATGCAACTGGAGAAAAATACCCAGCACAGTACCTGCTGCAAATCCTCCACAAATAAACAAGAAAGTATTCATGTTTAATAATCTGTTTACTGTAGGACAACAGTACGAAGTACAAGACACATGATTCCGATGGTTCATGGATTGTCTTGAATAATCTGTTTACTGTAGGACAAGAGTACAAAGTCCAAGAGTAGTATACAAAGGCTAAATTGAACAAATTGCTCCACACTGCGCATGCGTGTGACGTCATTAACCTGGGAAAAAGGGTATGTGCGCATGCGTGATGTGGAGCAACGTGGAGCAGAGGTCAGTGAGTGCAAGATGTGGGAGGTGGGTACAAGATGGCCGCCATGTGGGAGGTGGGTACAAGATGGCCGCCATGTGGGAGGGGGGTACAAGATGGCCGCGAGTGTCAGTGAGTGCAAGATGTGGGAGGTGGGTACAAGATGGCCGCGATCAATGAGTGCATAGAAAAAAAAAAGTTCCGGCAAAAAAACAAAAAAAAATGTATTCATCCGCGGTGATGCGGTTTGGCCGTGGTTTTGGCGGTAATTCGGTCTCGGGAAAAAGCTTCCGCGGAGAAAAAGTAGTCCCTATATAAAATGGTCCGATTGGGTCGAGTGAGGTATCAAAGTGAAGCTTAGGTAAAGGGGCATCTAATGGGCTAGGTGTGGGGTTGAAATATCGGCATTCTGCGCATGCGCGGTGACCGAAGGGTATGAAAATAGCCTTTTTGGAGCTAGGGGAGCCCCTAGTGTACCGATGGGGTCGAGTGAGGTATCGCTGTGAAGCATTCGTGAAGGGGCATCTGATGGGCTGGGTGTGGGGTTGAAATATCGGCATTCTGCGCATGCGCGGTTACCGAAGGGTATGGAAATAGCGGTTTTGGAGCTAGGGGAGGCCCTAATGGGCCAATGGAGTCGTAGGAGGTATCAAAGTGAAGGTGAGGAAAAGGGCTATCTGATGGACTGGGCGTGGGGTTGAAATATCGGCATTCTACCATTGTATACAGGTGCCTTATACCATTGTATACAGGTGCCTTATACCATTGTATACAGGTACATCTGACCATTGTATACATGTGCCTTATACCATGGTATACAGGTGCCTTATACCATGGTATACAGGTGCCTTATACCATTGTATACAGCAGAAATTGTCTTTGTAACGTCTTATTGTGACATCATGGCATTATTGTTGTTTTGTGACACTGTGGAACTGTAAAAATTCCATGAATGGAAAAGAATGATAAAACCCATTAGTGCATAATATTGCTGAAATAATGCCAACAGAAAACTCAGAGTCAATTTAAATATTTATTTGTATTGAGCAAATTACAAGAATTTCGAAGAGAAAAGAGCCGAAATAATGTCTGTCTGTCCTGGAAATCAGCTGATCAGCAATAAATCGACATCTCCGTGACCTTCAAGGAGACTTTGACATTAGGTTTTACCCGCTTTTATCACAAATCATTATAAAGAAATTGTCACACCCGGTGAACTCCTGAAACCCACATCCTACCCTGCTAGTCTGGTGATAATAAAATTTAAAGATCACATGTCCAACACATACTCACATAATGAAAGCAAGAATCGAACTTGCGCACCCCTCGAGATGAAGGATACCGTCCATGTTTCATTTTTTGAGGTGTACTGAAATGCTCTCTTTAATTTATGCCCCGGTATCTATTTTCACATCTAGGTTGAAGATTTATATCGACACTGCTACACACTTTTCGACATGTGTTTTCACTTTCGATGAAAGCACAAAACAGTCTAAAAAATTCACCTACGCTAATATTTTCTGGTGTTTTGTAGAATATAGATTCGCGTTCATTTCTATTTCGTCAAGAAAAAATGTTTTGTAGAATATAGATTCGCGTTCATTTCTATTTCGTCAAGAAAAAATTTTCATCTCGAAAATTGGCAGATCATGAGATTGAAATGTCTCTCTCTCTCTCTCTCTCTTTCTCTCTCTCTCTCTCTCATTTTATGACATGCAAGTATAGTACTAAAGTGTAGCTTACCTGATAAAAGAAGTTTAGTCCAGATGTATACCTATATCCCATACTCCCGGACGTTTGATGCATATCTGGGGGGCTGTTTTTTTCCTAGGTGGGATATAACACACCATGCATTTGTATGCTAATCGAAATTCAGATATTTCCATCGGTAAATCCGGTGTCCAGTATACCACGTGGATGAAATTCAATTCAATTCAATGTATTGTACAAAACACCTTTACGCACTAAACTATGAAGCTAATGATTTTGGTCAGCGGCACATAGATGTTCCCTGGTTTGGTGTCACATCCCAGCGGTTTTCTGTTTCTTGGCTTGTCACGCATTTTTTCGAAATTCACAGATATTTCCATCGAAATATCAGCTGAGCTAACGGCCTCAATTGCCTGTTAGCTCTCTTGTTGCTCACGGTGAGCAAACGTTTCAAGAAATTGATTTCAGTTCCCGCATAACGTCTTCTTCAAGTCCATTTTGAATAGTCGAGCGTATGAATCGAGTCAAAATAACATGCAATTCATTTGCCTGTCCGGTAAAACTGGTGAGTTGTTGGCTTGCGTTCGCCGCACACACACACTGAGGATTTGGCCTCGCGAGACGAAAATAGTTTAATATTTTTTTCTCCCGCCTCGCGGTTCAGCCAATGAACTATTAGAAAAGCATATGTGTTTGCATATTAATAAAACCACGGGCGCCTAAAAAATGAACACATTTCATTACACTGTAGCGAATTGTTGCCATTGCACGTGTGAATCAGTACGTTTTCATATCCACCTCAAATTGACACGGAGAATTTCATTGCCAGTAAAATTGTAAGTTCATTGCGGAAAGAATTGATATTGCATAAATTCCTGCGGGAAATAGCAAGTACACATATATAAAGAATATTGTCTTCACGTAAAAGTTTGTACATTTCAAAAAAAAATTTTCAAAACAAAACAAAAAAATGTGAAGTAAAACCCGTCCTTCGGATGGGAAATCTTCATACGTCAAGTCAACAAAATTTTATTTTTCAGGTAGTGGGTCGAGTGAGGTATCATATTGAAGCTGACGTGAAATGCTTCACAATGATACCTCACTCGACCCGATTGGACCATTAGGGACGCCTCTAACCTCAAAAAAAGATTATTTTGAAGATAATTATCAACATCCGGTGAATGAAGATTTTTTATTTTAGAGGTAGTGGGTCGAGTGAGGTATCAAATTGAAGCTGACGTGAAATGCTTCACAATGATACCTCACTCGACCCGATTGCACCACTAGGGGCTGCCCTAACTCCAATAAAGGCTATTTTGAATTTTCTGCGCATGCGCGAAGTCCAAAGGCTATGAAAATAGCCTTTTTGGGGTTAGAGGCGTCCCTAATGGGCCAATCGGGTCGAGTGAGGTATTAAATTGAAGGTGACGTGAAGGAGCATCTGATAGACTGGGTGTGGGCTTGAATTAGGGTAATTCTGCGCATGCGCGAAGATGATATCAAAAATATGAATCTTCAAAAATAGCCTTTTTGGGGTTAGAGGCGTCCCTAATGGACCAATCGGGTCGAGTGAGGTATCAAATTGAAGGTGACGTGAAGGAGCATCTGATGGACTGGTGTGGGTTGAACTAACAGCATTCTGCGCATGCGCAATCTTCAAAATATCCTTTTTTGGGTTAGAGGCGCCCCTAGTGGTCCAATGGAGACGAGTGAGGTATCAATGTGAAGCAAATCGAGTGAGGTCTTATTTTGAAGCTCTCGTGGAGGAGCACTTGACTACACTAATGGTTCGTCCGTGTTCAATAGTCTGCGCATGCGCAGTCTGGCCGTAGTAGCGAAAGGGGACATTTTGGGTGCTATGTAGGGGTGTGTTTGGGTTAGAGATGAGCTAATCACGGTTCGAATGGGTCGTGTGAGGTGTCAAAGTGAAGCTTGTGTGGGGTAGAGTCAGAATGGTGTGTTTTTGAATGCAAGTCGCGTCAATCTGCGCATGCGCAGTTGGTTGTATTAAGTAAAGTGGCCATTTTCGGGCAGTACATGAAGGTATTTGAGATCGACATGGGCTATTCACGGTTCGAATGCGTCCTGGAAGGTGTCATCTTGTAGTTCTCGGGGTGTACATTCCGATTTTGAGGGATGTTCGCGTCATCGGTGACGTCATCGGTACGAGTAGTAGCGAAAGTGGACATTTTCGGGTAGTACATGAAGGTATTTGGGGTCGAGATGGGCTATTCACGGTTCGAATGCGTCCTGGAAGGTGTCATCTTGTAGTTCTCGGCGTGTACATTCCGATTTGAGGGATGTCCGCGTCATCTGTGACGTCATTGATGACGTCATCGGTACGAGTAGTAGCGAAAGTGGACATTTTGTGGGTGCGTGAGGGTGAGTTTGGTGTAGAGATGCACCATCCTTAGTCCGAATGCGTCGTGTGAGGTGTCATTTTGTAGCTCTCGGGGTGTACATTCCGAATTGAGGCATGTCCGAAGCATCTGTGACGTCATCGATGACGTCATCAGTAGGAGTATTAGCGAAAGTGAGCCTTTTGGGGCAGTGCAGGAAGGTATTTGGTGTAGAGATGGACCATCCGCGTTGCGAATGCGTCGTGTGGGGTGTCATGTTGTAGCTCTCGGAGTATACACCCTGATTTCAGGGATATTTATAGCATCTGTGACGTCATTGGTGACGTCATTAGTACAAGTTGTAGCGAAAGTGGGCATTTTTAGCAGTGAAGGATGTTATTTGGTGTAGAGATGGACCATCCGCTGTCCAAATGGACCGTGTGAGGTGTCATCTTGTAGCAACGCCCACCAACACCATTCTTAATGCTTCAACGCCCTGGTGAAATAGCTCAGAAGCTCTGATATTCCATGGAATTGTCACTAATTCTTCGAAATGCAGTGATGCCCGTCAACGCCCGTCGTTACACCTTAACACTCTAACATAACGCCATGATATAGACCAGAGAGAGAGAACAACAACAGCAACAACAACAAGGATGACACATGAGAGAACAACAACAACAACAACAAGAAGTTTTTTTCATATAGTTTATTCTCCCCAATGTTACATCATACCCACGCTGGGGAGCCGCGTTGGGTATATTTACAATTCAAGAAGATTCTTATCCAATCAGAGGCCACCATTTGCATGTTTCATATTCGTTCCTGTCCGTTAGATGTATTCTTGTCCAATCAGAAGTCTCATTTTCAGAAAGTGCCATCTGAACCGTTTATTCTAATCATCGTCGGGCAGGCCAGGATACCGTTGAGGCAACATATCCTCAGATAGTTGTTTGCGCATTCTGAGTATCTATCAGTGCATGGGTGAATACTTTCATCCGATGGAGGTGGTGGTCAGTTTAACCACGAAGAACGCAACATTGGTCATTATCTCCACTATCCACTTGGTGTTACAATTCAAGAAGACTTGTCCAATCAGAGGCCACCATTTGCATCTGTCATATTCGTTCCTGTCCGTTAGATGTATTCTTGTCCAATCAGAACTCTTCATTTCAGAAAGTTCCATCTTCGGCCATGTTCGCTTTGAACCGTTTATTCTAATCATCATCGGGCAGCCCAGGATACCGTTGAGGCAACATATCCTCAGATAGTTGCTTGTGCATTCTGAGTATCTATCAGTGCCTGGGTGAATACATTCAGCCGATGGGTTGGTTGGTCAGCTTGGTCACGAAGAACGTAACATTGGTTACCCTCTCCACTTTCCACTTGGTGTTGGGGCGTTGTTGTTGGGTCCATTCCAAGGGATCCACGTTGGCCAGGTTCTCCAGCATCGTCTCTAGCGACGCCCGGTTAATGATGGTAAACGGTTGGTCAAATACCCGGATGTTACTGCTCGGGTAAAAGTATCGGACTTGATCTGTCTCCTTATGCTGCAGCACATAACCAAACGCCAGATTTAATTTGAAGGACGTTGCTTGGTCATTGAAGATGGCTTCCACGTAGCTGCCTAGACGGGCGAGGTCGGTCAGTCGAAAATTGTAGATATCTTGAATAGGGCGATGACGGTAGAAACAGTGCCGTATCATGGTCCAATGGCGCCGATAGATGTCACTCACTGGATGGGCGCCCTGTAAGAGATCGCTAGGAACATTTATGGGCTCGTCCAGAAAATGTTCGATGTTATCAGGCGTATGACTCGAAACCGTAACGGTGGGGTCCGGCTGGATATCCAGGCCCTCCTGGACCGTGGGTATAGGCAGGCTCTTCGTCATCGTATCACCAGTGGCGTTCGTCTCTCCGGGTTCATCTTCACTGGGGCTGACCTTCCGCGGCTCCTCTTTAGTGGAAAGTTGTCACCCAAACCGTAGAGACGGGGCATGCATCAAACGTTGGTGCTGTCTAAACCGACTGGGTCGTTTGAAGAGTCGACCACAATCATTACATAGTACCGTTGCACCCGCGTGAAGTACCCTCTCATGACGCAGTAAAGGATCCTCCCGATTGAATGACCGTGCGCAGGTTGTACAAGTATACCGAGCATCGTTGTGGGTGGAGGCCTCGTGGCGTCGTAAATTATTTAGACGAGTAAACAGCTTCTGGCAAGTTGTGCAAGTGAACATCTTGGTGGTGGTTGACAGAGTGTCTGATGAAACGTCCAGGCCGCTTCCCTTTTATAGCACGCTAGCTGGTGATCTATTTTTAGCACACTCAGTTCAACTATCTCCAAGTCGAGGGCCGAGCCGTGACATCTTCGGTAACATCCGTGTATCTTCGGTCACCTCCGTACCGTCAACGATCAACATGTAGACATATAGAGTATGTACGGCATGTTATGGTATTCATCAGTGCATGAGTGACGCATTCAGCCGATGGGAGTGGTCGGTCAGCTTGGTAACGAAAAACGTAACATTGGTCACACTCTCCACTATCCACTTGGTGTTGGGGCGTAGTTGTTGGGCCCATTCCAAGGGATCCACGGTGTCCAGTTTCTCCAGCATCGTCTCTAGCGACACTCGGTTAATGATGGTAAACGGTTGGTCAAATACCCGGATGTTACTGTTCGGGTAAAAATATCGGACTTGGCCTGTCTCTTTATGCTGCAGCACATAACCAAACACCAGATTCAATTTGAAGGCCGTAGTTTGATCTTTGAAGATGGCTTCTACGTAGCTACGTAGACGGGTGAGGTCGGTCAGTCGGAAATTGTAGATATCTTGAATAGGGCGATGACGGTAGAAACAGTGCCGGATCAT
>JAVTVY010046179.1:0-20268 GCA_036873755.1 Hanleya hanleyi | reverse complement strand
AACGGTGCACATCTGTCGTCAAATTCTTTGGCATGTAAAACCTGTATAAAATCCATATCTATTTATTTATTTTTTTATATCTGAAGTTTCGTGTAAATATGATTGGGCATTTGTTAGAAAATAAACATTTTTGACGTAGTCGTGGTTGTAAATCAAGCCATTCAACATTGCCAGGAATGTTGATTCGCCGACGTCCGCGTGAGGGTCCTACTATTTACCGCCCAGTTAAGTCCAGTAGCCAATTACTTGCGTCCAGTCAAGTCCGGTAGAAAAGAGATTACCATCCTGAATAGCATTCAGTCACTAAGTGACAGTAGCAAATGTCATGTCCAGTAAAGACAACTGTACACCCATAAATTGAAAATTATAATTTAGAGCAAGTCCGTAGGCTGGTTTGGCAACGGGGGGGGGGTCGGTAGAGAATATTGCGGAACTCCTAATGCGAGCGCCACAGGCGCGCAGTCCCGCTAGGGGCGTCCGGGGACATGCACCCCCCCCCTGGAATTTTTTTGAAAATTTAGATGCCATATGGCGCGTTCTGGCGCATTTTGACAGCATATGTTCGACATCCGCCAACTGCTTTTTTCCGACTGATAAATTCAGTATATGACTATAATCGACTCGTTGTGTGAATGATAATCTTGTCGACTGGGAGATGGTTAATATTCAACCATTGGAACCCCCTTTGATCAAGATAATTATCATTAACTCCTCACTCCTGTGTGGTGGCTAAGAGTGTCCGGGGATAAGTGTCCCGTTTCCTATCTTTTTATTTTTTAAGAGTGTGCTACCTATGGAGATATCTGGAGAAGAGTGTCCTAGCTGTGTTAGAAGATAGGAGCCGGACACTCTTAACCATGGGATATTCTTAGCCTCCACACCGGCCTGCCGATATATTTGTGCCACTTCGAATTCAGTTCACACTTGTTAGGATCCGGCAAAGAGATGGATAAATCATGCCAACAATTTTTTCGATTCAGCCATCCTATTATCAAGAAACTGATGCATGTTTATTACTGTATATTTCGGCGCTATCTGTCATGTCAACCAGCTAAGACTTAATCACCTTAAGAATAACAATGTAGTCGTCTTGTCATCAATATGTGCATGTCAAACTTTACTGTCTCACAGTCAAGACTTCTACAAAAGGAATGTTATTCTTCCCAGGACGAATTTTCTATAAATGCCCAGATTTAAGGGATCAGAAGAGAGAGTCCAATTAAGATCCAATTTTATTTTGAACAGTAATGTCAGTATATTTTGAAACCAGTATTATTTGAATCGAACGAAGGACTTGCACTGTACTTGCAGTGGACGTACAATGGTCGGCTCTGATTTTTTTCCCCTGGCAGCGGAACTCGGTCTGCTCTGTGTGTGTGTGGGGGGGGGGGGGGGTACGCACCTCCCGAACCCCCCTTCCCCCAGATTACGGGCCTGTAGAGATTTACATGTATGCTCAAAATTCGAATTTGAAATATTACAAAAATGAGTGTTAACCCCTTTTTTTATTTTATTTTTATGTTCATTCTAGCTTGAATTTTCACTCTAATTTCGAATTGGAATTTCAATTTTTTAACTGAAATTTCAATTTTAATTGAATTTGATCACGTTTCAAGTGAAAATTATTTTCAAATATTTGAATTTGAATACAATTTTAACTTGAAATTTAATTTGATATTTGAAAAAAAAAATTGAAGAAAATTGAGGGGGATCGAAGTAGGAAATATTCCCTACTAGTACACCGCCCCCTCCCCAAAATAATCAACCTAATTAACCAATTAACAACGTTAACAAGCCCCCGTGGTGGTGGGCGGTAAAATCCTGCCTTTGTCAGGGGTTGTTTTGAATTGTTTGTTAGTTATATCCAAGGAGATCGTTTTTACTTTGACGAAGGACAACTATGTTACATTTGCGAGCCAGAAGATTATTTCTTTTCTATTATAAATTCTGTCAGTGTCACATTTGCCTGCTCTCGGCAATGCCCAAAAATACTAGACAACAACAGTACTACAACAATGCCAGATGGAGTTTAATTCCTTAAAGTTCTACAGGAACTGCCTCTCAAATAAGCCATCGTTTTGAAATATTTGTTCAGTGTAGAATACTATACAAAACGTGGATAGGAAGAAGGAGGCCGAGAAGTTGGGGCAAATCTATCTGCCCATATCCGCTCCTGGGATAATTCTGGGCAGATCGCATGGAACTCTCAAAAGTACAAAAGTACTTTAGATTTCACCCATTTTAAATATTTGTGCTGTACAAGTCTCTGTAATCGGTAATTGTGTTCATTTGAAGCTGGTGGAAAACTAGACCCAGGTGCCTGTTCACTCTGCTGATGCCGAGATCATCTCGGCATCAGCAGAGTGAACAGGCACCTGGGTCTAGTTTTAGGCGGACGAAGGTGAATTCTTCTAGGCCTTGTTAACAAAAACGCACTGTACCCTTCCCTCCGTTTTTCATTTTAACTCTCAATCTCATTCTAACACGGCTAATCTTACCTCTTCCGCAAATCACTGACCCTTTTTTAACTAGTATTTCCTTCTTTTAGTTAATAATTCGCGGGGTTAATGGCAGGATGCGTGCATGTAACTTGGCTATCCCATCTCTTTTCTTCTTTTTCGTCTTCTCGCCACAACAGATCGAACGCTTGCCGGTTTATGGCAAAAGTGTGACCTGTCATAGACCGGGAACCCGGACTGCGCAATAACTGGTTAAGGAGATGGACCGGTAACAGACTTGGGTCAATAAATATGGCTGACTTTCACCATAGGCTGTTGAGAATTTGCCAATTTCGCCAAAATGCATTCTCACAGGAATGTCAAATTTTCAGGAAATAAATACTACGACACTCTGAATCATGGTAGCAAATTGGAATTCCTCGAGACGAAATAATTTAGCTGTGAACATAGCCAATTTGCGGTACACCAGGTGGAAATTAATATACAATTTTACAACGAATAAAATGCTTTCATTCCCAGTAGAAGTGTGCGGGAGTTCATGTTTATGAACACTATATCAATGTTTGGAAGGAGTATACGATAAACTGATAATGAAAAACAACCTACTTCATACGTCGACCGCCATTTTGGAAAGTTTTGACACGGCCGACAGGAACCAACAACAACGACATGAAATTTGTTTTTAAAATATTTTTCTCCAATGACATCTACATTATCATACATCAATGGAAAGCTTATGGGGTTAGCTGTCTGAATACATACCTGGCTTGAAGGATCTACTATCTGATGTGGTGGAAATGGTGAGAATATCATAGGGTATTGCAGACAAATAAACGGAAGACATTGTGCACACATGTGGCGTTAGAATCCAAAATGATTGAAATGCTCCGCAGCGAATACTGCATTGAGTAAACATTGGGTAAAATAGTATCAAGTCACATTGTATGTATTTATCAGTTTATATTCAGGTTTCTATTTTTAGGGGACCAGGTCCTCCGGACCTAGGTCCCCTATTGAAATCGTTCGGATTATTATTATTATTATTCCACATGATTTTGTGTCACAGATATCTGAAGAACGATCAGGTGGATTAAGTCCAAACTTTCAGGATATGTTCCGGTGGACAAGATCTAATGCATATACCAAGTTGATTCTGATTGGTCGAATGCTTTGGCGGCCATCTTGGATTAAGCGTAAAACCTTCATCGATCTTCTCCTCTGAAACCGCTGAACAGATCGTTATAAAACTTGGTACACATGATCAATGGAGTGAGTTCTCTCATTCTATTATTCAAAAAGTTCATCCGTTAAAAAAGATGGCCGCCACCGACCAATCAAAATGGTCGGATTTTCAAGTAACGGATTTTGACCGGAAAAGTTATGAAATATATGTTATAGGACATGGCGATCACGAATATGCAAACATTTTGCTCCTAGGTCACGTGGTTTGGCCGCCATCTTGAATTCTGTGAAAAACTTTGCCAATTTTGCAACTGCTTATTCTCTTGAACCCTGATAGATACGGATTTCTAGGTCACTGCGATATGTCGGGAAGGCCATGGTCTGTTGCACTGAAAGCAAATATTTCTGATTGGATGAACGGTTTGGCGGCCATATTGGATTTAGTTTAAAACCTTTAACGATCTTCTCTTCTGAAACCGCTGATCCGATCATTGTGAATCTTGGTACACATGATCAATGGACAGAGTTCTCCCATATTTTGACTTATCAAGTTCATCTGTTAAAAAAGATGGCCGCCATCGACCAATCAAAATGGTCGGATTTACAAGTAACGGATTTTGACCGGAAAAGTTATGAAATATATGTTATCGGACATGGCGATCACGAATATGCAAAAATTATGCTCCCAGGTCATGTGGTTTGGCCGCCATCTTGAATTCTGTGAAAAACTTTGCCAATTTTGCAACGGCTTATTCTCTTGAACCCTGATAGATACAGATTTCTAGGTTACTGCTATATATCGGGAAGGCCATGGTCTGTTGCACTGAAAGCAAATATTTCTGATTGGATGAACGGTTTGGCGGCCATATTGGATTTAGTTTAAAACCTTTAACGATCTTCTCTTCTGAAACCGCTGATCCGATCATTGTGAATCTTGGTACACATGATCAATGGACAGAGTTCTCCCATACTATGACTTATCAAGTTCATCGGTTAAAAGATGGCCACCATCGACCAATCAAAATGTTCGGATTTTCAAGTAACGAATTTTGACCGGAAAAGTTATGAAATATATGTTACAGGACATGGCGATCACGAATATGCAAAAATTTGCTCCTAGGTCACGTGGTTTGGCCGCCATCTTGAATTCTGTGAAAAACTTTGCCAATTTTGCAATGGCTTATTCTCTTGAACCCTGATAGATACGGATTTCTAGGTCACTGCGATATATCGGTAAGGCCATGGTCTGTTGCACTGAAAGCAAATATTTTCGATTGGCTGAACGGTTTGGCGGCCATATTGGATTTAGCGCCAAACTTTCAACGATCTTCTCTTCTGAAACCCCTGCTCCGATCGTTGTGAAACTTGGTACACATGATCAATGGATTGAGTTCTCTCATTCTTAGAGGTAAAAAAGATGGCCACCATCGACCAATCAAAATTGTTGGAATATGAACACACGAATTTTGTGATAAACCTTATCCATATTGCAAGCGTTTGTTCTCTTGAACCTTGATAGGTAGAGATTACAAGGCTGCTGAGATATATTGTGAAGGCAATTGGCGGTCACATTCCGGCATAGGCCTGGATATTAGGCACTGTGTAGACCTGGTCCCCGGCTCGATGCTGCTCGCAGCTCCAATTAAAATTGTGACTATCTCCTTGAGAAAATCAAGAACTATTTTTTTTCGTGTACAAGTCCTACCCGATCATCGACTTCCGGTGGCTATTGTTCTGCAGATGTCAAAACGTGGTGGGACGTTCGAAGAGGAAAACAACATGATTTGGTAAGCTCACGTCTGTTTTTCTGTTTTATGATATACCAGGGACGATGTAGAATATGTTTTTTCAACAGATCAGATACATATATTGTTGGAAATATAGCCGAAAGAAATGTTGGTGCAAGTGACGTCAAAGGAATTAACCCCCTGAGGACCACCATGGCCATGCGTTGTTTGTATACATGTAGTACATTGTACCATACCACATAACTTTTGACATTTTCGACCGTATGATTTCCGACAATTTATCCCTACAACGCTGACATAGTTGATGAACCCAATGAAAGTAATCTATTTCCAAATTATGATGAAAACCCATCTACTATTTACTGGGTTTTTCTGATGTTACCCCTCAACGAATTTTGGTCTAAGCCAGGGGTATTGTCAAGTATTGTGCGTCCGTCCGTCCGTCCGTCCGTATGAATTATGCAGATTCCTGTAATAAAACATGTTTAGGACTACATGTTATTATGTGATGTGACCCAAGCACTTCCATGAACACAAAAATTTAGATGTATTCACACCTTCTGTCATGTAAAAGACAACCATTCTATGTGCATTTCATATAAACATAACAAATTTGCATTTTTCCATTCTTTGCAGGATGAAAAAATCACACCAGGGGAAGTAACTGTCAGTGCTGAGGACTTCACTTTGTGATGTATACTGTTGTTGAGAAGGGGTTAATCATGATTTAGCTGAAAGTAGTCCTTGGCAGCCATTACTATCAACTGTAGAGTACTGGCCAGAAGTACCCCAATTTCACCTGACTGTATATTTTCATGTGAACTGATTACAACTGTGTTTTCTGCAAATGAGACATAAGTAACCCTTCTTTGAAATATTGTGAAGTAATCTTCTGCAGGAATTCAAAATTAAAGGTGAGTTGTGATGCACACAAAAATTGTCTATGTTGAACATTCATTTATACATAGTTATGCTTCAGATAACATTGTTTTCTTGCTGTATGTGTGTTCCTCATTATATATAGTCACATAATCTGAACTTTCAAGTTGGTCAACCAGTTATTTTGTCTTTTATTGTAATTTTACCACCAGCGTGTCTGAAATGGCAGCCATCTTGTCTGTTACCGGTCCATCCCCTAAAACTAAAACTCAGGAACACTATGATAGGTGTATATAGAGTGACGAGGCGTGACACCCCTATTACATAATGCAATATGATCTATCATATAACAACAGCAATTTATCAACACCAATAAAATTAGACTCCTTCAGCGGAATGTTTTCGAGCAAATAAATGAACTGATTAAGATTATGCTGGTCAACAGATTCAATATAAAGGCCGGCATGACTAAAGGCTTGTTTGACCGCTCATGGCCCGCACACGGGTCAAATATGAATTCACGGTGAACATTTTTGACTGAGAATTGGATCATTTGCATGTATTCATCCATTTATGATAATTGAGGGGCATCATCACCGATGAATGGACAGGACGTTCTCCCATGACTGGGTGTAAATCGGATTGGCTCCGATTAAAAAAAACGCCTTTACTGTATCATTGATCCAAGAATGATGGATCAGCAATCTATTAATAATATCAACGAAACATGCATATGTACCCTTCAAACTTTTGCTTGAGATTTCAGAGCAGTCCACAGGCAGTTGTTCAGTGCAGGTAAGTTGTCAGTAATTTATAGTTAAATATTGCCAAATACACGATTTCATTTAGTTTTTGAGTTATTTACTGTGAATTCTCAATAGTCACTGTACATTTTGAAGCAAATTACGGGCAACGTGCTACACAAAATCTGCGGCAAATTACTGTAAAATTTACAGCAGATTAATTCTATCATTACGGTAGGCCTATATTTTTTACCATGTACCTAAGGAATAGTTTTTACCAACAATTTAGATGAAATGACATGGCATAGTGCCTCAGCATCTCACTGGATCACCAGTTTTGTTTCCATTTAAACAATGTTTCATGGCAATATTTACTTGTTTTATAGCTTTTATTATCCAAAATATAAAACCTAAAAATAATCAAAATAATATTTCGATGTATAGTTATCTGAATCATCATAACACAAGGAACCAACTAATAATTGGATATCTTCAGATATATCAGTTAGATATTGTTGAAGCTCAGACACAAAAGTAAGGTGAAACAGCATAGACTGACTCTTAGAATTGTGCTTCCGCCTGATTTTTGGCTTTTTCTTATACATCATAGCATGGAGTTTTTAATATATGCAAAATATGACACCTTAATAACCAAAATAATATATCGATGTAATAGCGCTGTAGATATGGCGACTTTGAAGACATTAGATTCGTTTTGGTTCAGAGTGTCATATTTTAGACTATAAAAGGAAATCCATCCTAAAATGTATTCGAGAAGTCAAAAACAGACAAAACCCCAATTTAAAACTACTGTCGACGCTGTTTTATGTCACTTTGGACTCGAGCCGTAACAAAATCAAACTTCCGTATTTTTTTTTTAACAAGGTTATCATGCAAAGTTCCAAAAACATTTTTTTTCCTAATTTACAAACGCCGTATTAGCGCATTTACATAGCTGGCGACATGACGTGTGGAGAGCAAAAATGCGAGGAAATAGCCAGGATTCTAGTATGTGTCGCGTGCCAAGAATGCCTGTCTGATGTCCCCGCTTCGGAGTATTGAGTGCTGTGAGTACAGCAGCATTGAGTAAAACGAGGGCTATTTTTGGCTGTTGTTTTACAAAGATTTCGCCCAAACTCGTGTGAACGAAAAGGCTGCATATTATTCTATCGTACGGCGAAAACTTACTTCCATGATATCCATAGGTGAGTTTGTTCTAAACAAGATAAACAGGCAAAATATGCTGAACAGCTAATATTATTTTGTCCACTTCAGCGTTTTACACAAGGAATATGTGATCATGGTAGACTCGGAATTCGCGATCATGCGTCCAGTCAAGTCCGGTAGAAAAGAGATTACCATCCTGAAAAGCATTCAGTCACTAAGTGACAGTAGCAAATGTCATGTCCAGTAAAGACAACTGTACACCCATAAATTGAAAATTATAATTTAGAGCAAGTCCGTAGGCTGGTTTGGCAACGGGGGGGGGGGGTCGGTAGAGAATATTGCGGAACTCCTAATGCGAGCGCCGCAGGCGCGCAGTCCCGCTAGGGGCGTCCGGGGACATGCACCCCCCCCCCCTGGAATTTTTTTGAAAATTTAGATGCCATATGGCGCGTTCTGGCGCATTTTGACCGCATATGTTCGACATCCGCCAACTGCATTTTTTAGACTGATAAATTCAGTATATGACTATAATCGACTCATTGTGTGAATGATAATCTTGTCGACTGGGAGATGCTTAATATTCAACCATTGGAACCCCCTTTGATCAAGATAATTATCATTAACTCCTCACTCCTGTGTGGTGGCTAAGAGTGTCCGGGGATAAGTGTCCCGTTTCCTATCTTTTTTTATTTTTTAAGAGTGTGCTACCTCTGGAGATATCTGGAGAAGAGTGTCCTAGCTGTGTTAGAAGATAGGAGCCGGACACTCTTAACCATGGGATATTATTAGCCTCCACACCGGCCTGCCGATATATTTGTGCCACTTCGAATTCAGTTCACACTTGTTAGGATCCGGCAAAGAGATGGATAAATCATGCCAACAATTTTTTCGATTCAGCCATCCTATTATCAAGAAACTGATGCATGTTTATTACTGTATATTTCGCCGCTATCTGTCATAAAGAAAATATGTCAACCAGCTAAGACTTAATCACGTTAAGAATAACAATGTAGTCGTCTTGTCATCAATATGTGCATGTCAAACTTTACTGTCTCACAGTCAAGACTTCTACAAAAGGAATGTTATTCTTCCCAGGACGAATTTTCTATAAATGCCCAGATTTAAGGGATCAGAAGAGAGAGTCCAATTAAGATCCAATTTTATTTTGAACAGTAATGTCAGTATATTTTGAAACCAGTATTATTTGAATCGAACGAAGGACTTGCACTGTACTTGCAGTGGACGTACAATGGTCGGCTCTGATTTTTTTCCCCTGGCAGCGGAACTCGGTCTGCTCTGTGTGTGTGTGTGGGGGGAGGGGGGTACGCACCTCCAGAACCCCCCTCCCCTCAGATTACGGGCCTGTAGAGATTTATGCTCAAAATTCGAATTTGAATACAATTTTAACTTGAAATTTAATTTGATATTTGAAAAAAAAAATTGAAGAAATTGAGGGGGATGGAAGTAGGAAATATTCCCTACTTCGACACCGCCCCCCCCCCCCAAAAATAATCAACCTAATTAACCAATTAACAACGTTAACGAGCCCCCGTGGTGGTGGGCGGTAAAATCCTGCCTTTGTCAGGGGTTGTTTTGAATTGTTTGTTAGTTATATCTAAGGAGATCGTTTTTACTTTGACGAAGGACAACTATGTTACATTTGCGAGCCAGAAGATTATTTCTTTTCTATTATAAATTCTGTCAGTGTCACATTTGCCTGCTCTCGGCAATGTCCAAAAATACTAGACAACAACAGTACTACAACAATGCCAGATGGAGTTTAATTCCTTAAAGTTCTACAGGAACTGCCTCTCAAATAAGCCATCGTTTTGAAATATTTGTTCAGTGTAGAATACTATACAAAACGTGGACAGGAAGAAGGAGGCCGAGAAGTTGGGGCAAATCTATCTGCCCATATCCGCTCCTGGGATAATTCAGGGCAGATCGCATGGAACTCTCAACAGTATAAAAGTACTTTAGATTTCACCCATTTTAAATATTTGTGCTGTACAAGTCTCTGTAATCGGTAATTGTGTTCATTTGAAGCTGGTGGAAAACTAGACTCAGGTGCCTGTTCACTCTGCTCGGCATCAGCAGAGAGAACAGGCACCTGGGTCTAGTTTTAGGCGGACGAAGGTGAATTCTTCTAGGCCTTGTTAAGGGCAAACCTAAGAAGATTGAAAATTACTGATCGAAATGATAGTCATAGGCAGTGTTTGCCAAATATCTCCAAAATGGCTACAAGGATTTGGATGAAAATTTCGCATACATTGGTTCAGATTGTTGTGGTTATTCCAATGCAATTAGAAACCAAATATATTACTATTTCACAAAGAAATCACTCTTGCAACTTACCGCATTGAACTGTAAGGCTGCCAGGGTGCATTACTTGGATAGGAATTTAAAAACGCCCACTAAACTTCCTTTAAATCAACCACAATTAGATCCCACACAGATAATAGCAAAAGGAATTGAGAATGGCTTCAAAATTGAAAATTTGCAAGCAGGAAATGAGCGACAAATGACCCGCCATGGCATCTTCTTCACTTTACTTGTCGCTTGGAATTATGGGTAGGTAATATTCGCTGTATTGTTTACAATATTACTAATGGTACAGAATAAAAATTATGATACTACCGTCCTTGACAACTGGACACAGAGCAAGCTTGTTACTTATATCAAGTGAAATACTACCTGCCAACGGAGACACAATGAAGCAAATGTTGGATTATTAACCTATTTCCGTGTGTATTTTTACGTTCTTTTCAAAAGCTCCGCCCCGCCATTTTCATCGTCACAAACTGGCTGGGTCAAGCACCTTGGCTGCATAAACATGCGCCGGAAATCTAACATTCATTCAACATCCCGAACTGTAACGAATCCTTACATGTTCACTTAGTATGTATTAATGGATTGTCATAATACCAATTAAATCGTCTATTGATTAATAATTATCCTTTAGTGAAGGGACTATATATCTGGGTGGTTTGCCTCAGTTGTTGGGAGTTAAATGGCATTCGGGTTTTTCCGACGACTCCTGCGAAAATCAGCGAACCATGACGTCACCATGCATCGTGCACTCCAAGTTATTTTTGTCAATTTTTGTAAATGGATTTAGTAAATACATTCTATGGAGCACTAGTCGTTTCTTACTTGCACAATAATTGTTTTTGCATTTTTAGTTTCTGATACCTGTAGTATTATTTTGCTGGGCATTTCTGTTCATATACTCGGTCAGATACGAATTGCTGGCGGACGATAGTGTGGCGTAGGTGTGGAATCCTCCAACACAACAACAACACATGGAGGAAAGCGACCCATCAATTGTGGTTTGTATTTGTCCAAAAACTGTTTGTATAGGCAATAATCATGCTTGTATATAGTTGGAAATATGATAGTTAAGTTCAATACTCTTCTATGGGCGCGAATAAATCTGTCAGAACAGGTCAGACCTCTATGCAACGCATGTTTACCTTGTGGCCGGTCATAACTCAAGGACCATGTGCTCCATTCTTATGTAAAACGGGGGGAGTATACTGTATAAACACAAATGTAGATTAACCCCCCCAAATATTCGTCGTGTATACTCGTGTAATATGGTTCTATGTCTGCTGTATTCGGTAATCAAGGGTTAAATTTACCAACTGAATATTCAACTCAGCTGTAAAAGAAGTACTTGCAGAAAATGGCAGTGGAACATTTACATCCTGTGCTCATTTCCTGTTTGTAAATTTTCAATTTTGAAGCCATTCTCAATTCCTTTCCCAATTATCCGTGTAGGATCTTCTTGTGATTGATTTAAAGGAAGTTTATTGGGCGTTTTTAAATTTCTATCCAAGTAATGCACCCAGGCATCCTTACAGTTCAATGCGGTAAGTTGCAAGAGTGATTTCTTGGTGAAATAGGGATATATTTGATTTCTAATTGCATTGGAATAACCACAACAATCTGAACTAATGTATGCGAAATTTTCATCCAAATCCTTGTAGCCATTTTGGAGATATTTGGCAAACACTGCCTATGACTATCATTTCGATCAGTAATTTTCAATCTTCTTAGGTTTGCCCTTAACAAAAACGCACTGTACCCTTCCCTCCGTTTTTCATTTTAACTCTCAATCTCATTCTAACACGGCTAATCTTACCTCTTCCGCAAATCACTGACCCTTTTTTCAACTAGTATTTCCTTCTTTTAGTTAATAATTCGCGGGGTTAATGGCAGGATGCGTGCATGTAACTTGGCTATCCCATCTCCTTTCTTCTTTTTCGTCTTCTCGCCACAACAGATCGAACGCTTGCCGGTTTATGGCAAAAGTGTGACCTGTCACAGACCGGGAACCCGGACTGCGCAATAACTGGTTAAACTAAAACTCAGGAACACTATGATAGGTGTATATAGAGTGACGAGGCGTGACAACCCCTATTACATAATGCAATATGATCTATGATATAACAACAGCAATTCATCAACACCAATAAAATTAGACTCCTTCAGCGGAATGTTTTCGAGCAAATAAATGAGCTGATTAAGATTATGCTGGTAAACAGATTCAATATAAAGGCCGGCATGACTAAAGGCTTGTTTGACCGCTCATGGCCCGCACACGGGTCAAATATGAATTCACGGTGAACATTTTTGACTGAGAATTGGATCATTTGCATGTATTCATCCATTTATGATAATTGAGGTGCATCATCACCGATGAATGGACAGGACGTTCTCCCATGACTGGGTGTAAATCGGATTGGCTCCGATTAAAAAAAACGCCTTTACTGTATCATTGATCCAAGAATGATGGATCAACAATCTATTAATAATATCAACGAAACATGCATATGTACCCTTCAAACTTTTGCTTGAGATTTCAGAGCAGTCCACAGGCAGTTGTTCAGTGCAGGTAAGTTGTCAGTAATTTATAGTTAAATATTGCCAAATACACGATTTCATTTAGTTTTTCAGTTATTTACTGTGAATTCTCAATAGTCACTGTACATTTTGAAGCAAATTACGGGCAACGTGCTACACAAAATCTGCGGCAAATTACTGTAAAATTTACAGCAGATTAATTCTATCATTACGGTAGGCCTATATTTTTTACCATGTACCTAAGGAATAGTTTTCACCAACAATTTAGATGAAATGACATGGCATAGTGCCTCAGCATCTCACTGGATCACCAGTTTTGTTTCCATTTAAATAATGTTTGATGGCAATATTTACTTGTTTTATAGCTCTTATTATCCAAAATATAAAACCTAAAATAATCAAAATAATATTTCGATGTATAGTTATCTGAATCATCATAACACAAGGAACCAACTAATAATTGAATATCTTCAGATATATCAGTTAGATATTGTTGGAGCTCAGACACAAAAGTAAGGTGAAACAGCATAGACTGACTCTTAGAATTGTGCTTCCGTCTGATTTTTGGCTTTTTCTTATACATCATAGCATGGAGTTTTTAATATATGCAAAATATGACACCTTAATAACCAAAATAATATATCGATGTAATAGCGCTGTAGATATGGCGACTTTGAAGACATTATATTCGTTTTGGTTCAAAGTGTCATATTTTAGACTATAAAAGGAAATCCATCCTAAAATGTATTCGAGAAGTCAAAAACAGACAAAACCCCAATTTAAAACTACTGTCGACGCTGTTTTATGTCACTTTGGACGTGAGCCTTAACAAAATCAAACTTCCGTATTTTTTTTTTGAACAAGGTTATCATGCAAAGTTCCAAAAACATTTTTTTTTCTAATTTACAAACGCCGTATTAGCGCATTTACATAGCTGGCGACATGACGTGTGGAGAGCAAAAATGCGAGGAAATAGCCAGGATTCTAGTATGTGTCGCGTGCCAAGAATGCCTGTCTGATGTCCCCGCTTCGGAGTATTGAGTGCTGTGAGTACAGCAGCATTGAGTAAAACGAGGGCTATTTTTGGCTGTTGTTTTACAAAGATTTCGCCCAAACTCGTGTGAACAAAAAGGCTGCATATTATTCTATCGTACGGCGAAAACTTACTTCCATGATATCCATAGGTGAGTTTGTTCTAAACAAGATAAACAGGCAAAATATGCTGAACAGCTAATATTATTTTGTCCACTTCAGCGTTTTACACAAGGAATATGTGATCATGGTAGACTCGGAATGCGCGATCATGGCAAACAAATTATTACCTTTCCCTAATAGATACTTCGTAGAACATCGAGTCCTGTAGAACACATCATCCGTGTTATAGAAATACTTGCTGGTTCTGGTTAATGTAATTCTTCGCTACGATCGCAAATCCATCGTGTAAAACGCTAACAATTGACAAAGTACTCTGTATAGGATGTTTTCGCAGAATGGAAATAATATTTAATGTGTACATCTACATGTGGGTGATATCTGCGTTGAATGTTTTTCAAATAAAAGTCACACCTGGAGAGAGACGGTTTGGTATATGTATATGTTGACACACGATTTGTCATTTTCTGTTCCCAACCTTGTCTTTCATGAGCATTGATCCCCATGCATGTGGATTCTTTCAGGTCTCTTCATGATCTCCGTGAAGTAAACCTTTCTGGACACTGAACATTTGTATGGTGTTTTACCAGTATGAGAATGTTCATGCTCCTTCGGGTTTCTATTTCTTGTATTGCTAAATAAGGACATACATAGTGAGCATTTGCATGGCTTTTCATCAGTATGGGAGCGTTCATGTCGTTTCATGATCAGGTGTCCAATTGTTGCACAGCAGTATGGGCACCGCGAGTATTTGAAGGGTTTTTCACTGGTATAAGTTCTTCATGCTCCTTTACAAGCCCTCTCGTTGTATAGCCAAGGGCGCATGGCGGACAATTGTATGGGTTTTCATTTCATGCTTCTTCAGGCTTCTATTTCTTTTGCTACAATAAGGGCATATAGAGCATTTGAATGTTTTTTGCCAACGACTGAAAATCTGTTTGACATACCTGGTTACAGCCCCTTCCCATATTCGAGAACAAAGAGAAAGGGAGATGGATTTTTTTTTTACGCTGACAATATAAAATCTTCTAAAATAAGAGACGAACCTTCACAAGTTGACGAAAATGGAGAATTCCTGGAATTAATGTTTGAAGATACGAAATACCTGGTAGGCTTATTTTAGCGACCCCCTGGAAAAAATGTAAACAAATCCAATAGTCATCTTCTATTTCCCCGCAAATCAAAATATATCGAAAGAAACAAGTGTGTTTGGATGGGTGATTTCAATATCGATCTTTTTAAAACTGATGCACACGGGCCAACCAAGGAATTTCTTGAAGCTATGAGATCCCAATATTTCTTTCCCCAAATTAATAAACCGACAGGAGTCCGACCCCGTTCAGCAACTGTTATTGACAACGTCTTTATAAACTTTCACCAAGAAAATCTGTTATCCGGTATCTTTCTAACTGACATCACGGACCACTTCTCGGTTTTCTATATTCTGAAAACCATTTACAGCTGTACACCTGATAAACACAGTATCACGTACCGCAAATTTACAAGGGAACATTAAACCGTAGATCATACCTGCGATCTTAAAACTCTATCCGTCCAAAAAATTATAGGGTCTACCGACTACACCCTGCCAGCCATGATGAAATTATCCACATTCAATATAGAATATACAGAAATAAATTAAACTACACTATACGTACATCCCTAATGCAATACTTCGATTTGAAAGGAGATGGTACGATAAGGCGCGATTTTGGCCTATACGTGGTGCGGTTGAAATCGAAAAAAACAACAGGTCCTATCAATAACTGTGTTTTAATGTAACGACAAGAGATTTTATATGCACAGAATATACGAAAGTTCTAGCTCGTTTGCGTTATGTTTGTAGTTATGACATGAAACTGAAATCCGCAGCTTGTGCTATTTCGTGGGAAATGGGGCTAACTCGAGTCATTTAAATGCACATTTAGACGAGAAGGATCCCTTGGACCAAAACGTCAATTAACTTGGTGATGTGCGGTGGCATCATAACTCCGGAATGCTGGGAAGTCTTTTTGGTCCAAGCGGTCCTTCGTGTCTACATGCGTGTTTAAATGACTCAATTTAGACCTTTTTTTCACGAAATTGCATATGTTGGGAAATTCAATTTCATGACAGGACTACAATGATAACGCAATCGAGCTAGTACATACTGTGTTCATATATTTTCTATTGTTGTTACATTAAAGCACATTTATGGTGAGGACACCATGTGTTATATGTGTTGTAATTTTTGCCTGTATATGGCGAGATTCTGCTGGTGGACGTTTCGTCCCCGAGGCCCGCCCCCTGCACAGACCTATTGGTCTTTGATATATGTTGGCATTTGTGGGAAGTTGATGCTGGGTGGACATCGGGCCTTACAGACTAGTCTTTTGTGTTAAATTCCGTCATTTTCATCTAACGACGATACAGTTCACCAATCGCCAGTGTACGAGTTGTCACAGCGAAACAGCTCACCAATTACCAACATACGAGTTGTCAGAGCATTTTCATCATAGCTCTCTAGATTTGTATCTAATACCGCTTATGCCGGTGTTAGGGGCCGTGTGGTCATATAATCCAAGTTGCCACATGAACAGGTACAATAAAAGCGTACCTGAGATACAACACATATCACGAATCGTTAGATTCTTGGTATGTGCTTTAGAATAGGTTAACCAGAAGACTATTCTGTGAAGTCATGTGACGCAGTCAGTATGTCGGCACTTCTTCCCACTTCCCTTATATGTGTTGTAATTTTCGCCTGTATATAGCGAGATTCTGCTGGTGAACATTTCATCCCCGAGGCCCGCCACCTGTACAGACCTTTTGGTCTTTGATACATGTTGACATTTGTGGGAAGTTGATGCTGGGTCGACATCGGGCCTTACAGACTAGTCTTTTGTGTTAAATGCAGCCATTTTCATCTGACGACGATACAGCTCACCAATCCCCAGTGTACGGGTTGTCACAGCGAAATAGCTCACCAATTACCAATATACGAGTTGTCAGAGCATTTCCATCATCGCTCTCTAGGTGTGTATCTAATAACGCTTATGCCGGTGCTAGGGGCCGTATGGTCATATCATCCAAGTTGCCACATGAACAGGTACGATAAAAGCGTACCTGAGATACAACACATACCACGAATCGTTAGATTCTTGGTATGTGTTTTAGAATAGGTTAACCGGAAGACTATACTGTGAAGTCATGTGACTCTGTCAGTATGTCGGATCTTCTTCCCACTTCCCTTATATGTGTTCTAATTTTATTTTTTCGATTTTAACCGCACCACGGCACGTATAGGCCAAAATTCCGCCTTATCGTACCGGTACCGTCTCTTATAATAAAATCAACCAGGATAAAAGGGCACTTGGAAAACAATAAACCAACTGATGAACAGAAACAATCCAAATGCCGAAGATATTTCATGTCAGAAATATCTGATAATGAAACAATTACCACTAAATTCAGTGAGTATTTTAGTACAATAACGTCAAGCCTAGATTCCGAAATACCTAAAACTGACTCCAATTTCAGAACGTATCTTGATACTTGAGTTCCTATTGATTTCCATTTCTTTGCAGCAACCCCAGAAATTGTTAAAATTACAATACTGATATGAAATCAGCCGCACCTGGTTTAGATGACATCCGGATGTCACATATGAAATTAGTTTCTGATCATATCGCTGAGCCTCTTACTTTAATTATGAACCTTTCCGTTTCCTCTGGTATTGTCCCTGACGTCTGTAAATCTGCTAAAATAACACCCATGTTTAAATCAGAAGACCAATCAATTCTGTCGAATTATAGGCCAATGTCTCTCTTACCGTGTGTTAGCAAAATACTCGAGAAGCTTGCTGCCACAATGATAATAGAATTTTTAGAGGCAAATGATGTAATCTCAAAAAATCAATATGGTTTTCCGGTCAACCACTCTACTTCAACGGCTGCGTGTTCTTTGTATGATATACTCGCATCAGCAAAAGAATCTAAAATTTATAGTATTTTATCGTTCATAGACATACATGTAGTCTAAATACTCTGCCCGACATATCGTGAATCACAATATTCTTTTCTCTAAGCTAGAACATTATGGATTTCTTAAACAGTCAATTAGTGGGTTTCGCAGTTATCTGACCAATAGGTCACAAACTGTAGTCTATAATGGCAGCTCATCAAATTGTCTACCTGTTGAAACCCCACATCTTTGTTTTCGTGTTCTTTTATCCATCTGAAATCGACCTTTCGAGATAATAGCTCAAATGTTATCGCAATAGCAACGACGATGGCTTCGCAGCAATTGTCCTTCGTCTGGTTAATATTGAAAATTCTCTCAGAATCTTTAAAAAATAATTGCTGTGACGCAGATTATAGTTACCTCTTCACAGTATTTAATGTTGTCGACGAGATTATGTTGGAAAATATCATGTTGGGTAATTAGTTTGGTGTTGGCGACCGAGATAACGCATTTTAGATGCCATAACCGCCCTGTCCAAGGGGAGGTAAATCTGTATAGTCCTGCTTGACAACATATGCTATCGGTGTAGTTGTTCCGTGTTACACTTGAAAATGTCTAAATACTCTGCCCGACATTCGAACGATCTGAACGTATACATTAAAATGATATAAAATTGAGGTATTTGAGCGAAAATGACAAGGCAAATGGCTTATTACAATTCAGCAGAGCGTATCATACATCATAGTATATTTTTGCTGTATACAAGACATCGCATAAAGGGTGCAGTCCACAGCAGCAGCAGGCCCATCGCTGCTGGAAATAGAGCCTTGGTATAGCCGTTCCGTCTTTCATAGTTGCCACCCCCCTCCCCCAGCAGAAAACCCCTACACATGTACATGTATATATTTTATTGATGGAAATGCTTATACCACTGATTCAACATACAAGCCAGTTATGCAAATTTAACCAGAGATCAATTTTCTTCCCTCGGGACGTATTCGTACTTTTTAGAAAATCTATTGAAATGACCCCAAATACGCCATATTTCATTTATTTCATGGGAAAATCTTGACAAAAGCCATTCAAAATATGGGTCGACCATGCCGATTTTTGTCACATATTCCATATGTAACATAACCCTATTTTTAAACACATGAAAAATGTGCGAAACTGAGGCTGAGGAATATTGACTTCGCGGACCGACCCACCATATAGCTCAACCGAGCCACCCATCCGCATATGTCGTTTTGAATTGTAGTAGCCAGAAGCATGCTACTATAAATACTGGTTACCAAAAAGGGAAGGATAATTATCATGTGGTCAGAACCGGGAGCTCTGCTGTATTAAAATTTTCAAGGTGGACGAATAATCCGAAACTATGGACTACTTCATAGAATCAATTCTTGGACCCATATATCTTCCTTGTGTACATAAATGACTTAAATAGAGCTAGCGACCTACTTAAAGCTGAAATGCAAAGGTTTTCGATTTGCAATCTGTTCTTCTTATGTTGGGATACTGTTGAGAAAATATCATCTGACGAGTTATTTTGAATTTGAGGAGCATAGTTTGCTCTAAATTTGCGAATATAAATCTGCTGCCGAAGTTGTGTTCGAAATTAGAAAGAAAAAAAACATCGCTTATCTCCCCCTGATTTTCCAAAATTTGGCGCTGTTCATGACGTCATTGTGCTTTGAGGGCACGTCAGGAAACTGTCGAAGTTGAGAGAAAATGTATCGGAAACGAGAAGAGACGAACATATACCCAGGTATGTACCATCCAATATCCCACAGGCCAGGCAACTGTGAGAAACACCGAGTGTCCGCGGGCGCGGACGTCAGCGAAATTAGCTGTCAACTATTGTGAATGTGAGCGTCTTCGATCCGTTTTGCATTCAATCTGCAACATTTATTTTCGGTCCGTGTAACACTTCACAATTCAGATTTCCATCTTGCGAAATAAAAGTAGAAAGATGGAAAGCACTACATCGCTCCCGTATTCGAGCTTTCCATCTCGCAAAATTGAAAGTAGAAAGATGGAAAGCTCAGCATCGCTCCCGTATTCCAGCTTTCCAAAATGAATTTATGTCATATAGAAATACGAGAGCGATACCTCATTAAAATTGATCTG
>JAVTVY010046178.1:0-19898 GCA_036873755.1 Hanleya hanleyi | reverse complement strand
ATCTCGGTTAATATTTGATGGATAGAATTGAAACTTGCATGGAACGTGGGCAGTGCCTCGTAGCTGTGCAGCGTAAAGTTTTTTCCGAGTTCCGGTATCATTTTCAAGAGTTATGGCCCTTTTTCTGAAATCTCTGTGAATGGGACTTGTCCGGGCTGGATCTTGGTTAATATTGTATGGACAATTATGAAATTTGCAGGATATGTGGTCAGTGCCCCGTAGTTGTGCAGCGGAAGTTTCTCCACGCTTCGCATATAGCCAAGAGTTATGGCCCTTTTTTTCTTCAAATTTGTGTGAATTGGGACTTGTCCAGGCTGGATCTCGGTTAATATTGTATGGACAATTATGAAATTTGCAGGATATGTGGTCAGTGCCCTGTAGTTGCGCAGCGTGAAGTTTCTCCACATTTCGCGTATATTTTCAACAGTTATGGCCCTTTTTTCTTCAAATCTTTGAGACTTGTAGGGCTGGATCTCGGTTAATATTGTATGGACAGGTATGAAATTTGCATGATATGTGGTCAGTGACCCATTGGTGTGCAGCGTGAAGTTTCTCTGCTTTCGGTTATATTTTCAAGAGTTATGGCCCTTTGTTTATGAAAACTAAAGTGAACTTGAATGGGATATATTCATTTGTCCAGGCTGGATCTCCGTCCATAACCGATTTGGACCAGAAAAATGGCTATATTATATGTTATCCTACATTCCAAAGCAGACAACATAGGTCCTGAAGTTAAAGTATGAAGTTGCCCCAAAAAGAGTGAATTGGGTGCAAAATTCAAAGTTCACTGATCGCTTCATAATTTCACCACAATATACTCCCAAGGAATGTAGGTCTCATAACCAGGTCACATTTTCGGATTTGGTGAAAGCCCTGGCGACCATCTTGCATCGAAACATCGTATTATCACTTGTTGGCTGATACTTGGAATATGTATTATGTGAGGCATGGCCAAAAAAGTGACAGAAACAGAATTTTTATAATTATCCAAATTAGGCCTCCACCAACCAATAAACAACAGAACAATGGCGGGGCAGTGTCGGATTAAAGCGGAAGGGGGGGCATACAATTGAGCAATCTCTGATTGCTTCCTTCCTGGGTTTTGTTTCCAGACAATAACTTTGAAAACCTGAACAGATTCTTCTCAGTCTGGTATATGGGTACTTTGCCTCAATATGTCATTTGGGATTGTTTTTCATGCTGATCGGAATATCGGTATCGCCACCTGGGGGCCAGTTGCAGGACAATAAACGTGCCCTTTGCAAAGTACCTTACCTCAAGATCTCACTTGGAAACCATCTAGGGGCCACACCAAATTTTCTTTTCATGACAAATTTGGTAATTGTGGGTACCTTGCCACAATATAGAAGTTATCTTTCAGTATGGTATAGGCTATATCTACCAGTTTATCAGTAGGGTATAAATTATCTACCAGTTATCTACCAGTAGGGTATAAGTTATCTTTCAGTAGGGTGTAAGTTATCTACCAGTAGGTATAAGTTATCTACCAGTTATCTATCAGTAGGGTATAATTTAAACAAAACATAGCAAAATTTAATGAAAACAAAGCAAAATAACAACAACAACCTATATCCTTGAATGAAAATATAGTGATTTCCGGTTCCGCTGTCCATGGATACATTGCATTCTGGGTTAATCTAAGAAGACCATCGAATGACAAGTAAACGATAAATACGTATAAGTTATCTACCAGTAGGATATAAGTTACCTTTCACTTGGGTATAAGTTATCTACCAGTAATCTTATCAGTAGGGTATAAATTATCTACCAGGTATCTATCAATAGAGTATAAGTTATCTACCAGTAGGGTATAAGCTATCTACCAGTTATCTATCAGTAGGGTATAAGTTATTTTTCAGTAGGGTATAATTATCTACCAGTAGGGTATAAGTTATCTACCAGTTATCTATTAGTGGGGTATAAACTATTTTTCAGTAGGGTATAGTTATCTACCAGTAGGGTATAAGTTATCTACCAGTTATCTATTAGTGGGGCATAGACTTTTTTTCAGTAGGGTATAGTTATCTACCAGTAGGGTATAAGTTATCTACCAGTTATCTATTAGTGGGGCATAAACTATTTTTCAGTAGGGTATAAATTATCTACCAGTAGGGTATAAGTTATCTACCAGTTATCTATTAGTGGGGCATAGACTATTTTTCAGTAGGGTATAGTTATCTACCAGTTATCTATCAGTGGGGCATAAACTATTTTTCAGTAGGGTATAAGTTATCTACCAGTAGGGTATAAGTTATCTACCAGTTATCTATTAGTGGGGCATAGACTATTTTTCAGTAGGGTATAGTTATCTACCAGTAGGGTATAAGTTATCTACCAGTAGGGTATAAGTTATCTACCAGTTATCTATTAGTGGGGCATAAACTATTTTTCAGTAGGGTATAAGTTATCTACCGGTTATCTATCAGTAGGGTATAAGTTATCTAACAGTTATATACCAGTAGGATAAGTTACCGACCAGTAGGATATAAATTATCTACAAGTATGATATAAGCTATCTACCAGTTATCTATCAGTGGGGTATAAGTTACCTACCAGTAGGGTATAGGTTATTTCCCAGTTATTTATCAGTTAGGGTATACGTTACCTACCAGTAGGGTATATGTTATCTACCAATAGGGTATATGTTATTTACATGTAGGATATAAATTATCTACCAGTAGGGTATAAGGTATCTACCTGTTGGGTTGAAATTATCTACTAGTTATCTATCAGTAGGTTGTAAGTTATCTACCAGTAGGGTATAAATTATCTATCAACTTATCTACAAGTAAAAGCTGATCTATTCTACAGGACATGTATAAGATATTGGGTAAAGTAGAGAGTATAGTAGCAGATATTGATTATTTAAATAGACATGAAATGTTTGAAATCTTTTACCAATCCATCTAGCACATGTTCACAAACCACTGTTAGTGATTTCAGGACGACAAAGAGAAATCTTCTACAAATATAAACAAATCCTGATAGGTAACAGTATAAATCACTTCCAGTGGTAAGTGAACATATTTTGAGGGACTGATTGGCAGACGATGGATGTTGAGAAGATTAGATAATTTCATCAGTACTCAGAGCACAATATGTTGACAGCTAGCCTAAAGGTATGTGAGTTTCAATAATTTTGCTGTTACATGAACATCATGTTCACTTCCTTGTGTAGAAGGACAAACCCTCCCATGAGTACGATTGCGCTGTCAGAGCTGTCAATGATCTGGTGATAGCAGGCTGTCAGAGCTGTCAATGATCTGGTGATAGCAGGCTGTCAGAGCTGTCAATGATCTGGTGATAGCAGGCTGTCAGAGCTGTCAATGATCTGGTGATAGCAGGCTGTCAGAGCTGTCAATGATCTGGTGATAGTGCCGCTAGAGCTGTCAATGATCTGGTGATAGCAGGCTGTCAGAGCTGTCAATGATCTGGTGATAGCAGGCTGTCAGAGCTGTCAATGATCTGGTGATAGCAGGCTGTCAGAGCTGTCAATGATCTGGTGATAGCAGGCTGTCAGAGCTGTCAATGATCTGGTGATAGCAGGCTGTCAGAGCTGTCAATGATCTGGTGATAGCAGGCCTCCTCTGTTTGTTCATTCATGTGGTCTCAGTGTTTGCTCTCACACATGTTCTGCTGTAATTGACTGACAGCAGTGTGGTATGTCTACCTTCCTCCCTCCTACAATACAAATGGTAACAGTTTATCTTACAAGTATGCTGTCAATGAAGGTGAGATCTTTTTACCCTTTAACTTTAGACTAACATAATCAAGGAGATAAAGGTATGGTGTTTCTATCTCGAGATCATGTAGATGCTTATATTCAATCAAACAGGCTGAATAGATACAGTATTCACTATCCTAGAGGAATCCTTTTAGCTTTTAGTCAGATTGTCACCACATGACATTATTAATGATTTCCTTGTACAGACCCCATCTCCAAGGGCATTCGGGGGTCGCTAAGTTACATCTCTTTATGTGTATGGTTGGATTCAGTAATCTTTAGTGTGGATGCTTAATACAGTAATTATGTGCACATCAATGGTATTGTCTTTTCACTTCATTCTTAAACCATCAACATTGAGATGCTCTGGCCTTTAGTAAACTCCTCTGGTAAATGCTTACATTAGATGTTTGACATGATGATGATTATCAATAGGTCTTCCTTATTCCAGTTTACCACTAAATGATATAGATTTCCAGCTAGCTCTGGAAAGTAGTGATAATATTCATGCTCACCTGATGTGATGAGACACACGGAATAGTGTCATAACAATGTTTTTTGTTTTTTTTTCTCTGAAGTATGAAAATGAACATTGAGTTTGCAATAAAATTAATATATTAACAGAGGCAGGTGTATCTGTATACTTACATCTATATGACTATTATTAGCTGTTTACATTTAGAATGATAATTGGGAAACATATATTTGCACACATATATTTGTCAGTATATTACAGCATTCAAATATTTGGCTGCAAGAAGAGTACGACAATTAATTACATGTTAGAGCACATTTTGAAAACATACAGATTTCAGTCTGTGAAAGGGTGATTGGTAAAGCACTTCAAAGTTCAACCAATAACAAAAAATCAAATTTTGTTTTTTTAAAACAGTTTGATTGTTTTAAATCAAGGACAAAATAATTCATAATTTCAAACTTAATTGAGAAATAAATCATAAATCTACTATAATCTACCATAAATCAAGAAAGAATATTTTTGCTTCTGATTTAGAGAGAAGAAATGTTTGTGACTTCAAGCTTTAATTATTTGAAATAACTTCCTCTGTCATTTCCAATGTTGAAGTATTTGAACTGAAATTCAACTCAACCAAGTGGATCTCATCTATTTAAGTTATATACATGTATTGAAATGTGTCTGTTTGTATTTACAGGCGACAGGGCAGAGCTAACCATTGTCGGATAAAGTCCAAGCAGGAGCATGGACAGACCAAATATTTCCTCATTGATACGTTGTCCTTTGACAGTTTATACAGTCTGATCACCCACTACAGGAGCTATCCATTACGGGGAGCCGACTTTAGCATGACCTTGAAGGAGCCTGTACCACAGCCCCAGAGTCATGAGGGAAAGGAGTGAGTAATGAAGATATTATGTCGCTCCACCTGACAAAAGTTTTTACTGCAACTGCAGAATGGGAATTTGTTACTGCAACTGCAGAATGGGAATTTGTTACTGCAACTGCCGAATGTGGAAAATTAAAAGCTGAAATCTTCCTTTTTGATAGATTATTATATTGGGTTAACTTTGAGCCATATTCCGGACATCACCTGTTTTGCAAAAACTCATGGGTTAATTCAAAATGGCAGCCATGAGGATTCTCCAAGATTTTGTATGTTTGTATCAACTTTTATTTTGTTAACCAGTCATGGACAGAAAAGGGATGTTGTATGACATTAGATTGTAAGAACTGGTACTGTATTATGTATGTCCATGTATCTATGTCTTCATATGCGCGTTGTTGTTGTTGATCAGATGGTATCATGAGGGAATGGACAGAGTAGCCGCGGAGGATATGTTGAGCAGGGTGCCATATGACGGGGCATTCCTGGTACGACACAGCGAGACCGATCAGAACTCCTTTGCAATTTCCTTCAGGTGACGTCGCCTAGAGCTCTCACACATAATCAGTGCTGTGGTACAACCATTGCGGTGATCTGTGCACATGGCCGAAGTTTCCTGAAAGGAGTTTTTCCAGTGGCGGAACAACACTGGAACGTGGGAAGAGGAATTGCCATTTACTCGGCCACTATACACTCCAACAATTGTCTGTCACTGGAAAAATTTCTG
The DNA here is from genome assembly GCA_036873755.1 of Hanleya hanleyi. Lineage (NCBI taxonomy): Eukaryota > Metazoa > Mollusca > Polyplacophora > Lepidopleurida > Hanleyidae > Hanleya > Hanleya hanleyi. The sequence goes on along the minus strand of JAVTVY010046178.1, from coordinate 14,065 downwards.
CCATCGGAATTTCATACGGCCAATTGGTTTGCATGGCTGGTAGTTTGCATGTTTCTATTCTGCCCGCTTGAGTTGTGTTGTTGTTGTCATGCTTACCTCCCTTTGGTGTTTAGATGGTACCACGAGACGTTGAGCCGGGAGGAGGGCGAGGACATGCTTAGTAGGATTCCCCACAATGGTGCCTTTCTTGTACGTAAAAGTCAGAGCCACGCCAACTCTGACACGACCAGATTTGCTATTTCCTTCAGGTAAGGGTTGACGCTATCACCTGGTGGTTGCAGGGTAAAGCTTCTCCCGACCTCAGGTTTCTAATGTCTACAGATCTGGAGACTCAGTGAATAAATTTAGGATATTTCCAAGGGTCGAAGGTCATTGGTGGACACAAAATAGTTACAGTAGAGTTTGTAGAACGGTTAGCAAATTGGCACAAAACTTCACAAATATACAGAGATGAAACTGTTATTACGAACCTAGCACCTGGTGTATGGAGTGGTTTGTTATCATTTTCGTAGAGCATTGCATGTCATCATCTGATTGGTCAGGCCTTTCTAACCAACTAGAAATAACTTGACATGATCAAAAGGAAATCTGTTGTTATTGATGCAATTGACTGTTTTTAGCAGTAAATTTGTTCCTGAGAGATGAATTGAACGGGAAGTTTTCTGTTCAGCATGTTTTCTTTCCGTTTGTTAGGATGGCCTGGTTCCGTACCCTCACCATATATCCTTTGCACCATTGAACATAGATTTGTACTTGATGCTGTTCAAGAGAAGAATGATGTCAAACTGAAGTGTTCTTCCAGAACTCTCGAATATTTACTGTCATCCTCATCTAACTGAGTATGAAGTAGCAAAGTGCATCTTGGAATTACTCTTGCATCTTGAACATTGTCTGTACTATTGATGTCCCTGTAGATTGTAACATTTGTGTGTAGTATTAATGTCCCTACAGATTGTAACATTTGTGTGTAGTATTAATGTCCCTACAGATTGTAACATTTGTGTGAGTGTGTGTGTATAGCTCATGATCTCTAGTCCTGGGGCCGATTTCATGAAACCTCACTTGACTTGACTTTTTCAAGGGCGATTTTCGCACTTGACCAAGTGCACTTCAAAAAAATCTCAAGTTGTGTTTCATGAAACGTTTTTGGTCGCACTTGGTCAAGTGATGTTTGAAGTCACCTTTTTGGAACTCTTTTGTGCGATTTGGTAAAAAATAGTACCCCCTCAGATTCAAGTGCATGCTCAAAATTCTTGATGGGTCGGAGCCGATCGGTAGAATTTCAGGTGTCAAATAAATATGTCTGTGCCACTTTTGGACCTATGAGATGAAGAACAATGCCCCTACGTGTATTATGATGCATGGGCACATAGAAAAAACTTATTTTTCGACACCATCTCCCGTCGTATTGGTCATTTCAAGTACGTTTTTATTTCGAGTGCGGTTTTCAAGGGAGGTCATACCACACTTGAACTCAAGTGCCATTTCAGGTTCAAGTGAACTTTCATGAAAAGCAAAAACTCAAGTCAAGGGAGGTTTTCAAGTGCACTTCAACTTTCAAGTGCGAAAATTGCCTCAAGTGAGGTTTCATGAAATCGGCCCCTGGCTCTGTACTGTCTTCCCTTGAATATTGTTGAAGTTACTGTTCATACAAGGCCATAATGGACTTTTCCTGTAAAAATTATGAACAAAAGATTCACTCTGTGCACTGTGTGGCCTGCTGTATAGCTTCTATGTATTTCATATCTTGGCCTATGTTTTAACATGGGTGGATATTTACAACTGGTGACAACTGACATAATTTGGGTAAATATACACCAAATTATCTTACTATTCGAAGAAAGGACCATTAATATACCTATATTAACGATAATTTTGATAACTTTAAGTCATAAATATGGCACTTAGTCTTACCACTAGTTAGAAATATCCTTTCACATTGCACCATTGACCGAAATAAAATTTACTGAAAATCAATATATGCTAGAAGCTAAGAGCTGGTGATGCGTAAGTGAATCTATTGTTCAAAAGTCCATCATTATGCACAGGTTCCTGTGATGTTTTGTGGTTTTTATATGATTTTATAATATATTATTATAGAAGAAATGTGGTGGATTATTATTAAACAGCAAGGCAGAAGGAAACTATTCTTTTAATGGAATAATTATTAACTTTTATCATTGCAAAATTAATTTTTCAGTCATTTCAGTATAAATATATTGCTAAAAAATTGGTACGTTACTAATTTCTCATAAAAAATTCAAACTAAGCCTTATCGATTTTTCAATTCAGACAAGTGACCTTGCACTTTTTGAAGAAGATCCATAATCAAGAGGTCAGGAATTTCATAATAAAATATAATTGTAATTACAGAGCGGAGGGAAAGATCAAACATTGTCGTATCAAACAGGAGGGGAGGCTGTTCATGATCGGAACAGCCCAGTTTGAGAGTCTTATAGAACTGGTACAGTACTACGAACGACACCCACTCTACCACAAGATGAAACTGAAATATCCCGTCAATGAAGAACTTGTACGCAGAGTCGGCATGGTAAGTGCTGCCACCTGATGGCCTGAGGTCTATTTAATTTTACAGTTAATAATAAAAAGTTCCTAACAGTTCTGATTCTTACATCAACATATTTCAGTCAGTTTGTTTGCTCAGAAAATTTAGCGTTTTGTATTTTGTGAATATTTATTAATTTTATATTACTTAAACATCTAACGTACACCTCTAAAATGCCTGGTGTGTTACTTTGCCTTTGCTGTTATGTTTCTACATGAATTTCATATTAAAATATACATTATTGCAGGGAACTGTTGAATGGACAGTTGCTCATTGTTATTATTAGTGTTGAGTTGAAAACTTGTTCTGTTTATGTTGTTCGGGGTAAAATTTAAATTTAATGATTTTATACATCTGAGCTTTGTAATTTTGATGAATGTTTTTGCCTTCTTCAGGAGGTCAATATTATATGCTGTATAATGTGTTTGTTTCAGAAATAAGTGATGTACCATATCCCCATTGTCAGTTTTCTGCTTAAGTTATTCTGATACCATCTGTCACTTTGTCTTACTGGCTGACATTGTATACTGATGGATATATCATCCCACCATGCAGTCTTTTGTGATACGTGTACTAGATTCTGACTTTCCTGTCCGATCCATTGGTTGTATTATTGTTGTTGTTGTTTTTGTGAATATGCCAGTTACCTCCCATTACAGCCTCCAGATGAGGGCGCTATATATGGGTCTCCTGACCTGTACATGAACCCTAATGATTTTCAGTCCAAGGTAAACAGGCTGGGCCCATCATTCTGGTCCTGACTGCTCCTTCACACTGTCTGCATGGTAGTTGAATATCTGACACTCCTAGCATGTCACTCTTCTAGCATCTTTCATGAATATTCATGTCTTCTCACTCCCCTCCAATCCAGATTTATAGAAAGTTCAGTGTATCAGGAAATATCTTCATGTTTGGAAACCCTCGATCATGTTGATTGATCAATTCAAATTTTCAAAAAATTGGTGTGTTTAGACAATTGGATTGTGTACAGGTTTGTTAATCACACATCTTCTGGCCATGTGAAGAGGTCAGTGAAAGAGAAGTTTGCCAAGCAGATGATGAAACGGCTAGACCAGAGGAAGCTCTGTATGCCTCACATGAGAGGAGTGCATGGATAGGAGCACTACTGGTACATGTAGTCTACAGCTGCATGATAACCCTGTCTGAGCTCACCACAGGGTGTCCTCTGTGAGACTGCATGTTAACCCTGTCTGAGCTCACCACAGGGTGTCCTCTGTGAGACTGCATGTTAACCCTGTCTGAGCTCACCACAGGGTGTCCTCTGTGAGACTGCATGTTAACCCTGTCTGAGCTCACCACAGGGTGTCCTCTGTGAGACTGCATGTTTGAATTTCATCTATCAGTTAATGCCTGTCATTTCCTTCTAATCTTCAGATATGACCCCCACATAGTTTTTCTGAACATGTGGGCCAGAATGTGGTCATATTTTTTTTGCATTATGCTCGCTGATTCGGCTGTATTTCCTTTCCACAAATTTGACAGTTCACCAAAGAATGATTTGTCAGTTTGTGATCTGACAGGAATGGATCTCTCTCTCTCTCTCTCCCTCTTGAATCTGGTCGTATTTGCTGTGTGTGCATTTATGACAGCACTTTCATTCACGTGATAGTGATAGAGATGTGGTCATATCTTTGCCTTGACCTGGGGAAACCAAATCACTTACTACACTGACACCTGTACAAACCAACCAGGCATGGAATCAGTATAGTGCCTTCTCTGAGACAGGGCTGTTGTTTAAAAGAGGTTCAAAACAACAGTACCTTCAGTATTGGCTGGCAATGTGGCAGTTATCGGCTTTTATTTGTATCCATTTGTCACTTTACTGAGATGTAGGTTTACTCAGGTGTCACTGTAGTAAGGTGATGTGTGTCTGTGATCTGGTGATGGGGGTGATGGGGGTGATGGTGATGGGGGCTGAACTGAGGTGGTGTGAGTTTATGAGGTGGTATTTATGCATGATGCTCGCTGCCTGTTACAGGACCCTGAAGATGTGGAAATCTATGGTGAAGGCATTTATCATAACCCCAATGACTTCACCTCCAAGGTATGGATACAACAGTACAGTAGAGTAAGGTTTGGATACAACAGTACAGTAGAGTAAGGTATGGATACAATAGTACAGTAGAGTAAGGTATGGATACAATAGTACAGTAGAGTAAGGTTTGGATACAACAGTACAGTAGAGTAAGGTATGGATACAGCAGTACAGTAGAGTAAGGTATGGATACAACAGTACAGTAGAGTAAGGTTTGGATACAACGGTACAGTAGAGTAAGGTTTGGATACAACAGTACAGTAGAGTAAGGTTTGGATACAACAGTACAGTAGAGTAAGGTATGGATACAGTAGTATGGTAGAGTAAGGTATGGATACAATAGTACAGTAGAGTAAGGTTTGGATACAACAGTGCAGTAGAGTAATAAAGGATCATCTCAGCATGCTTACTTTCTCATGCATTTGTTTGTATGCCACTGAAGGACATCATACTGATTACCTATTCAAAGTGGTACCATGTATATATGCTAACAGACTTTGCATTGGAATGTCAGTTAATTATCTTTTATGAATATGATTGACAGTGATGTTATAAACTATTTGTAATTATGAAGATCAACTCTATATTAGATGATAATAATATATCCTGAGGTTATAATAAGTTGAATAATAATAATAGTTTTGTAGAGTTTTTTTTGCTCTTGATACATTAGATTCTGTAGTCTTAACAAATATTTTGGAGTATTTTACTGGTAACTTTTCCATCAATTATATCTGTTATCATACTTCAGAAGATTAATATATTCAAGTACTGTTTAAGACTTTTTACGGATAACAGCTGATTCGTTTCTGTGATTTTATCTGTGTTATAATGCAATCTATGAGAACATTGGTATATAAATGTTATCTCTTGATTAGATACGAGTAAAAGCCCTCCATGATTACCATGCCAACCGTGATGATGAGATCTCTTTCCGTAAAGGTGCAATAATTACTAATGTCAACAAACAAGATGGTGGATGGTAAGTAATCTCTGACTGCCATTGCTCAGCTTCAGAGCATAATCATGTTTAAAAGTGGGGCTCTATTGTTTGGGAGGCTTAAAAGCGGGGCTCTATCAGTTGGAATGTTTAAGACAGGGCTCTATCAGGTGGAAGGGTTAAAAGCGGGGCTCTATCAGTTGGAAAAGTTCGAGGTGGGGGGGGGGCGGTATCTGTTGAAATGGTTAAGTGCAGAACCTTTTCGTTGGATTGGTTAACAGCATGGCCCTATCTGTTGAAAGGGTTAAAAGCAGGGCTCTGTTTGTTGAAAGGGTTAAAAGTGGAACCGTATCATTTGACAGGGATTAAAAGCAGACCCTTTCAGTTAAAAAGGTTATAAGCGGTTTTCAATGAACTGATTCACTTTGCAAAATAGATGTAGGATTGGGGATTACTCACCGCAAACCTAGCAACATTCAACCATCTACTGAGATACACTCGACAACTGGTAAAATTGAACCCTACAACTCTGAGAAACACAAGAAAACGATGTTTAACCACAGAACTCTTGAGAAAACAAAGATTGTCCTCTTTATTCCAAACTTCCAGCTTTCATCATAAACATGTTTGAACACATCCTTAACTTGCTGATTTGGTATCACATTTTATATGTGACTCTAGTACAAATACAATTTCATTGTTATGAAACTAAACAACATCCATTTCTGAGTTTGCAAAAACCAAGTTGAACATAGGCCGACTTCAACTGTTGACATTATTGCACAATTTTCATAGACCGCTAAATCTCCATTGTAGGTGGCGTGGTGACTACAGTGATAAAAAACAGCACTGGTTCCCGTCAAACTATGTTGAGGAGATTGAGAACCAAGATGACTCTGCAGAGTCCGCCCCATTAGGTTCTCTACAGAAAGGCTCTGTTGATGTCCGTAAATGTATTGTTGGTAAGCGCATCTTCAATGTTGGCTATTGCTCCTATTTTTTTTTTGCAAAAAAAAAAAAAAAGAAAAGAAAAGGTTGATGAACATGGCATTGCCAAACTTTTATATATCAAATATTACTGTACAATTTACATATACAAGCATGTTACCCGAGGTTTATGGTAACATCATTGATAACTGACTTAACATATCTCCATGTGGCTGTCTGGATGTATGTACATCAGGTTTATTCCTGTGTGAACATCTGTTATTGTACTACCTCAAAATCTATCTATGGATGATGATGAATACATTTATAGTAGCATTAATCACTGCTAATCATACCTGGTGTTCTATCTATGGATGATGATGAATACATTTATAGTAGCATTAATCACTGCTAATCATACCTGGTGTTCTATCTATGGATGATGATGAATACATTTATAGTAGCATTAATCACTGCTAATCATACCTGGCGTTACCATGGTTACAGAGAGATCTCCTGGCTCCAGTCAGAGACAGTTTGCCTTCAAGATCTTCTCCCAGACCCGGGTGGATCCTCTAGAGGTGGCCGCTGACTCAGAGGTAGATCTCCAACACTGGATGGATCAGATACAGGACTGTGCTGAGAGGGCAGAGGAGATTGTAAGTACAGGCTAATAATGGGTTAGGACCAGTCTCTTTTGTCAAATGCTCTAGCACATTCTGGAACTGATGACACACTAATGCAGCTCCTAACATGAATAGATTCATTGAGAACATAGAGAAAACATGAAGATAACCACTCACAGTGTAAGCTATTGATGAAATACTTTTGGAAAATATTTTGTTGATGAAACAAAGGATATTAGCTAGTATAGGGAAGGTTTATATTGTGAAGTAATCTCATTGCTGAGAGTGTGTTAATGATATTCAATTGCGGGCATTGCTTGAAGCTGACATGACATGTTCGGAGTTTGGGTTAGAACGACCAAAATGGGGCTCATCCCATTTGTCCAGTCCTGTTACTTTACTGTTGCTAAAAATGACATAAACAAAATTATTTACAATTTTCACCATTTTGTCCACACTAGGCTTCCATACTGAATCGGCAACATATTCTTATATCTCTCAAACTGGAGAGACAAATTCTATCAAATCACATCAAGGGAGATAACTGTTTCCTTCAATCACACCATGGGGGACAACTCCAATCATTTCAAATCACATGGAACAGCAGTATGTAGAAAAATGTCAGTTTCAGACAACCATTCTCATGTTTCTTCAATTAGCAGTTTTGCAATCAAACTGCCAGTTTAATTTCTAGTATGCGATCTTTCATTGGACTACAGGAGAAGAAGATTAGAGGGAAGGAGAAGTCCAGAAACATCGCCCGTGAATTTTCTGATCTCATTGTTTACTGTCAGGCTGTACAGTTTGTTACTGAGAGTGAGTACATCACAGTATATTGTATTGGCCATATGGCTCTAATTATTCCATCATTTGTGGACCAGCTTTCACCTGAATGAAATTTAATCTAATGTATCACCAACATTCATTGTACTAACAGATTGTAGAACTGGTAAAACGAGAAGGATTTGAGATGTTTACTGCTGGATATGTGAAGATTACTTTGGATTTTAGTTCTTATTTTATAGTCTGTATTGGTCAAATTATTGTCACAGATAACATAACACATATTGTCCTATAGTATTGGGATCCGTCCGTCTGTCCATGTATTCGTACAGATGTCCATCCGACTTCGTTTTCGGACAATATCTTCTGGAAAACTGAACCGATTCTTTTCAAATTTGGTATCCGGGTACCTCACCTCGAGATCTCGCTTGGGAATGTTTTTTCATGCAGATCCGCCTATAGATGGCACCACCTCAGTGTCCAGTTGAAATTTCATTTTCGGACAATAACTTTTGAAAACCTGACCGGATTAGAACAAATTCGGTAACAGTGCGTACTTTGTCACTGGATCTCTTCTTGCGATTGCTCTCTATGCTGGGTACTAAACGTTACAGTTCCAAGCCAAATCAATTGTTTTAACGTCGGGTGACTTCAACCGCTAGAGTTTTCTGTCTGACCATCTTGTTAACTTTGGTTGACCGTGCGATATATCCAGTTCCTGATTGTCCTTGTGATGAAAAAGAATTCTATTCATTTTGCAGTTGGAAGTTGAATGGTTAACATCAATTTGAGCTAGAAAGTCTAAAAAAAAATCCCGAGTTCCAGGTTATGAATTGGTACTGTAATAATATTTGGATATACCTTGACCATGGGGCGGAGAAGAGCCAGATTTGGTTTGAAGTAAAAGGTATAATTCCCTTGGGCCAGAAAACAACTAAAATATAGTTTTGTACCAAATCTGGTGTATATTTCGTCCATTTATTGCTCAAATCAAACCTGCTATTATTGTGCCATTATCTTCCTATGGAGATCCTACTGTAGACTAAAAGTTCTCAGTTTCTTTTTCTTTCTGCAGCCACCCTCGTGGACGTATTTTGAGAGAGCTCTGACTAGATTTAGATTTTGTCTATCTTGTGATAGGGAATTGAGTCTAGATATTAGCAGAATACATTGTAAAAACAATTTTGAGGTCAAGGTAACGTGGGTAAGAAATCTGAGAAAAAAATGTAAAATTCTCTGTTTACAAATTCGTTCAAAGACTTCTGAGTATACTTTGGCCAACGCTTTTATTTTGAGGTGAAAAGTCGAGAAGCCTATTTAAGGGGATGAGCTGGTTTATTTTCTATTTTCTTAAATATTTGTCACAAACTGTTCATACTTGGCTGGATTAAAGTATACATGAACTCAACTGAAACTCTGCGACTTTTCCCCCAATTACGCGATCGGTTGCCATGGCAACAGCGGCCATCTTGGAAAAAAAGACCAAATTTTCTAAATTGTTTATATTGTGAACCAGAACAGGTAGAGTGATGAAAAAAACTGTTTTGGAAAGGTAATTGCACAAAGAAGTGAATGACAGAATTTGATTTTTTGTTTTCTCATTGGAAGGGTAGTGAGAATTAACGAGAAAAAACATGTCTTATTACTGGGCGTGGCTGCTGGTTTCCATGGCAACGGTTATCAAGAGTGGGCAACAGATATGTCAATTGGGCTCTGTCATTCACTTTGCTGTAATGTTGCATGAATTATGTTGAAATTTCATTGGAATATGTCTGCTGGTCATTTCTGATTATTTGTTAGAAGTTTGCATGTCAGTGCTGAAACATTATGCTGAGAAATCCAATTTGAAATAAAGGGAAAAAAATCCAAATGTTTCCGTGTTATTTTTCACCGTGTTTTACATTTACCATCAGTTATCCATTTCATGTCAAATTCTGTCCACCCTCTACTAATGTCAAATTCTGTCTTTCCATCCTCTATTTATGTCAATTTCTCTGTTTAATTTTGCTTAAAATCCTCCTGCCTCGTATGTTGTCCCCTCCCTTTCCTCAGCTTCTGCTACCTCGAGCCTTCGTGCATCCTGCCGTTTCTTGCGTATTTCTTTCGCTTTCTTTGTGCTACGTTTCTCACTCTGTTTTACTCTCCTGTTGTTTTCTTTGTCCATTTTTTCCTGTGATTTTGGTGACACAACCCCCCCTATAGCCAGGAGTGACTCGGCCAATCGCTGACACCCTCTGTTGAATTGTTGTACACCAGACGACATTCCATTCTTCAATCGTCTCAGCCCGACAAAATGCGTCTTCGGACAAAATTTCCAGATAACAGAATGGAGGCACTCATTTGCATTTTGAGTTTTGCCAAGGAGCATGCGCTGAACCAAATTGGGATCAGTAAGTCTTTTGTAGACGTCAGACATTTCTTCTACAATATCCCATCGTATAGCAGTGCCTACTTTGCCATCATGAGATGGCGGTTTTTCTTTTCTCGCCAGGGCTCTCTGCCAGAAACACCAAGAATCTGCACCTGGTGGACATCTATGATGTCGTGGGATTTCATCTGTTGATGCACAATGGAGCAAAGAGGCCCAAATAGCACTCCTCATTTGCTCCACTGTCCCACCCACGTTGCTTCGCACTGCCTTGTCATAGTACTTTTGAAGTTTCTGAATTTTATTTACAGTAAGTGTCCCAGCCCCATGACCCCCCAGTTTATGTTGTTTTTGTAGTTTGCGGAGGGCTGTCCCCAATCTTTTGGCCACATGATTGATACATTCCACTTTCTCTATGTTTATATCATTTCCATAGGGCCCCTCCTCTACTACACGGTTGTACGATTTTGAATCACCATCTGTTAGAAAACTGGTGTACCGCAAACCATTCTCAACTGATCTTCCCCACAATCGAGATGCGGCCTCTGCCTCCATAGCATTGGACGAACCGTGGAAATTATTGTCACACTCATCAGTAGTTACATGGAGTGCAGCCCATTCTTCAAAATCAGCCGCCTCTAGCTTTGCCTTCTTATTCGCACACCGCTGGCAGTAAATACTGATCACCTCTCCATCAAGCACAAGTCCAGTCATGACATCTATCACACAACCAATACCATAAAATGAGGAATGTCCTCTCGTGAGCCAGGTCATGTCAAAGGACACTCCTATATCGATAAGTTCATCTGTTGATTCAGGGTTCAAATCTCGCTGAACTTCCTTGACAATATCGATGCATTCGGAAAAATGGCCTGCCATAATCGTTCCATGCGTTTCAGTGAGGGACTGTGATATTTGTTGATAAGTTTTGTGGTGTATCCCTGGCATACCCCAAATCATTGAGAATTGTTCCAGTAGAGCATGTCCACCACCGAGCTCCTGTGCACAGAATACCATCAGTCTATTTACAAGTTTACATTTTGTTTGTTTCTCCTGTTTCTGTACAGTAGGAGAATTCCAGAATTGCTGTATATTTTCCTCACAGGCAGGGCAATATAGTTCAAGTCTTTGGGCAAACCCATATGATTTATTTTGATGTAGGGCCATACCAAGTGATTCGCACTGGGGGCAACGTAAATAGGGTCCCAATTCTTTGGCAACTAAAGCTAAATCAACCATCATCCAGTGTGGTGTGTGGGCACTGTTGTCAGTTTCTTGTGGGGGTGGTATATTATGCCTGTCCTGAAAATATTTAAATTTTCGCCTGGAAGCGCTGGGCAAGGGGTCTGGGTCAATTTCAGCATCCCCTGCAGCCCCCTGAGGAGTTAAATCTGATCTGTCATGACCATTGACCGTGTCTCTGTTATTATTCTCAGGCGAAAGGTTAGGGGGCGTGTCAATAACATGGTGTTGTTGTTGTTCAACGTCATCGTTATGTTCGACGTTTCGGTCAGAACCGCTGTTCAGCCGTATATTTCGCAATTGTCTTTTTCTGTTTCCTTTCCTCCGGCCATACTGTCTCGTCGTAGTCAATTTCGGAGGCATTGTAAGTTATAAATTTATCAAATTGATAGTAAACACTTCGTCAATTGTTGTCGTAAACCTTCTAGACAAGTTCATTCAAACAAACACGTTGCTATGGCCGGAAACTACCGAGGTATGCCGTGTCGGGAATGCCCGAACACGAGAGCCAATCAAAAGTGTTAATCGACTTCCGACGAGTCAGGCGGACATTCCTGCATAAATTACCGACGTCACATCGTCATATATGGGTATTTCCGTTAAAATCTCATGAATATTCACGACCCATGAGGTCATAACTGGGACATCGCTTCCTTATTTGGAAAACGGAGCCTTCTAGCTGACGCAACCAGCTTCAATCTGATATACAACATGGCGGTCAAGCGTGAGGGAAACCCCTCGTCGCTATGGGTTGAAGTCATGCGTTTTTACGCACAATTTCGAAGATTTCGATACAAGGCAAGTGAATAAAGGACAGGACACATATCAAAATCATAGGTTATTCTATAAAACAGGTCTTTATTTCAACAAACATCAATGGCTACATGAAAGTATACGCTATGAAGAGGTATTTTGTGCACATAACAGAAAATCCGTGAAATTTACGAAAATTCATAAAATGCATGCTCGACGAAACCCGTGGGTCCCCTTAATATGATCTGACCTTGGTTAATCTTTTCAAGGTCAGATTATATGTTAAAAGTAAATCAAATGTCATTACCAGCTTACCTCTTGGAGAATTATAGCCAAGCTTCTTAAATTCATACCACATTTGCAGGTAGTGATGTAGCTTTAGCCCGTCTAGGATTACTGACCTTGACCTAATTTCTCAAGGTCAAATAATATGTATGTTCAATGCTGTTACCATATCTAACTAGAAAGATTAGAGCTATCCTTTCGAAATTCCCACTATTGATGCTCATTCACCAGTCTTATTGAACATGATTGAATTTAACCTATTTTTAAGGTCATATTATATATATCTGGAAGCTTTTGAGCAGACTTGCCTAGATCTAAACAGCATGCAAGTCTGGTTATTGACCTTAACCCTATTAAAGTCGACTGACCTTGATCTAGTTTACTTACTGACCTCAACCCTAGTGAAGTCGACTGACCTTGATCTAGTTTACTTACTGAACTCAACCCTATTGAAGTCGACTGACCTTGATCTATTTTTTATGGTCAAAGTAAGATTGATGTTATCGCACATTGATATTGAATCAGTCAATATCACGTTTATCAATGAATGGTCTATGACCAACTTCCGTTTATTTACAGGGGATTTCATAATAGTGTACTGTTTGTGGCTGATGTGATGTTTACAAACATGCCATGTTGCTCTGTGTGACGCTGAACAGTTTGGTTTTGTTGTGTCTGAAGTTGCAAACCTGGAAGTTAAATTTGACTGTCATGCTGATCTCTGATTGGGTGATGGGTTTTGAAACAGCCACTCAGCCAATGGGAATCATAGAAACACATCAAATGAAATAAACCTGTTATAAGAAGTTGGAAACTTCAGATAGGAGGAGCAAAGGTACATGTGATGTTTGATTCAGTCCAGGCATGTAATTTCTTGTCACTGAAAGATATATTGCTAAACTATTACAAAATCCTCCGTAAACCACACCTTCACTTGAATCTGTAAACCACACCTTCACTGGAATCTGTAAATCACACCTTCACTGGCATCTGTAAACCACACCTTCACTTGAATCTGTAAACCACACCTTCACTGGAATCTGTAAATCACACCTTCACTGGCATCTGTAAACCACACCTTCACTGGCATCTGTAAAGCACACCATCACTTCAATCTGTAAACCACACCTTCACTGGAATCTGTAAACCACACCTTCACTGGCATCTGTAAAGCACACCGTCACTTCAATCTGTAAACCACACCTTCACTGGAATCTGTAAACCACACCTTCACTGGCATCTGTAAACCACACCTTCACTGGCATCTGTAAACCACACCTTCACTGGCATCTGTAAACCACACCTTCACTGGCATCTGTAAAGCACACCGTCACTTCAATCTGTAAACCACACCTTCACTGGAATCTGTAAACCACACCTTCACTGGCATCTGTAAAGCACACCGTCCCTTCAATCTGTAAACCACACCTTCACTGGAATCTGTAAACCACACCTTCACTGGCATCTGTAAACCACACCTTCACTTCAATCTGTAAACCATACCTTCACTGGAATCTGT
>JAVTVY010046177.1:0-20712 GCA_036873755.1 Hanleya hanleyi | reverse complement strand
CCTTTGTTTAAACCTAAGTGAATGGGATATATTTATTTGTCCAAGCTGGATCTCAGTCCATAACCGATTTGAACCGGGAAAATGGCTATATTATATCTTACATTCCAAAGCAGACAACATAGGTCCTGAAGTATGAAATTGCCCCCAAAACATGTCACTTGGGATTGTGTTTCGCACACTTGTGCATACAAATCTAAATTTGGTTTCTGGGCAATAATAACCCCCTCTTCAGATTCTTCCCAAAGTTTGTAGCTGATACACCATGTCATCAAATGATCCTTGGGATTGCATTTCGCCCACTTGCACCTACAGGTGGCGACACCTGGTGGCAAATTTAAAATTTGGTTTCTGGACAACAGGTTGAGGATGCATTCAGCTTCTTGTCAAATTTGGTTTTCAGATAATATGCCTTGAGATGTCACTTGGGGTCGCTTCTCGGTTACATAATTTCCATGCTTCATTGCATGGAAGCTAATTTACAGAAGCAAAAAATGTTCCGTCAACCGTTCTAAGTTGATTTTAATATATCCCCTCGAGACCAACAATGCTAAAAAATATTGCTGCCATTTCGGCGGGGGACTTAGCATCCTCTGGCTGCTTGTTTATTATTAACCTTCAAAAGCCGGAGTTGTTCTCCGTACACAGAAAGAAGGTTATACTTGTCTTTGTTCTTGGTTGGATATTACCGGCATTGTATGTTGGCGTCTCAACGTCCATCTTTGTAGCGGAAGTCGGCTTTGGGGAAAATTTACCCAACAATACCGTCGACATGATCACTATCTGTGAATGGTCTCTTTATCCCACGTGGTTTAGCAGCGTTACCATATATGGAATTATGTTGCCTACTCAAGCGACAATATTGTTTTTCAATACCAGGATTTTTCTGCTCGCCAAACAGAAAGCAACAGCGATCAGATCAGTGCAAGTTGCAGTGATTGAACAGAATGCAAATGGGAGCGGACAACCGCGGGTAATATAGAAAGGCTCAATCGAAAACAAAAACGTATGTGGATAATATTTATTGTGAATATAATGGTCTTCACTTTTGATAATAATGCATCATTTCCCTCTGTGCATTCATCCGGCGTTGTTAAACAGCCTTGTCGGTATTGCGTTGGCTGTGCACACAACTGCTTTCTGTTCACAACTGTGGTTTTTATCGAAAAGTTTACGCGATAGTGTCAGCAAATTTGTCCGGGAATTTATGCTAAGATGTCAGAGGTGAGACTATATTCAATAGAAAACCTGTCGAAGTCATAACATCAGCGAGCAGCACTGTGTGACTTTTCTTCTCAATGCTGGAAACAAGGTGACAACCAGAGATTAAAATGTCGATAATTCCTGCACGTGTGTTGACTTACTCCATGGATGTACAAGATGGGATTCTGGTGGCGGTGGCGTCGGGCTTTGCAGCTTGCTGTTTTGGATAAGAACTTGCACTCAAAGAAACTTTAGCCTTTTCCTTACTCTGAGCCGTTGCTTACATCTCACGCTGTCATATTCTGACAACATTGTAACCGAGGACAACACAAGGACCAGGAGTGATTCTCGGCTGTATTGTGTCCCTGTATCTCAGACAGGCTTCAGTTAGGACTGTTGACGTGGGCACCTTGAATGACGCGACCATACGGCCACTAGCACCAGCTCAAGCGAGTCAGATATATGAAAAGAAGAGGAGAGGTGATATACCGTAATAGATCTGAGAAACAATATACCACTTAGACATTGTGCTGTTGAGATGTAAACGATGCCACACGCAAGAAGAAAAACGCAGAATTTTTAAAATGTTGAATGCTCGTAGAACGCAAGATGTCAAACAAAAATCAGCAAGTTTCATCTGATGGTTCACATGGCTGTTATATCAACACAGTAATTTTACTATAAATTTTGTTTCCGTCTCTGTTGGTCTGTTTGTTTGACTGTTTGTTCGTTTGTCCGGTCTGTAAATCCACATGTATTTGGTCGAAATGTCATGAAACTTCGTTAAATTCACGAAAAATAATAAAAAAAACATTGAGGGCCAGACTTTATTTGGTAAAAAATCCGTGAAACTTGGTCGGAATAGGTATAATGTTAGAGAAAATTACTTGACAAAAGGCATTTCATGCCCACTGGGGGGGGGGGGGGGCGGAAACATGAAAAGTACACTTACATAGTGTATTAGGGCACCTGTTGTTATTGAAATGTGACAAGGATCTCATCAAAAGCGAAAGAATTAGTGGAAGAGCAGCTTTACTTGGAGTGGGAGGAACGTGTGTGGGGACACAGGCCCGCAAACGGAGAGTTTTGGGGGGTGTGGGCGGTGGTATTAGGGTGAAGTGTCGAAATATGGGGTCTCTATATATGGGAGGAGGTCTGGTTGTTTTCTGAATCTGCTTCCATCTGTTCGAATCCTTCAGGGGCTGGGGGGGGGGTGTAGAGTCTATTGCGAAGGACTAGCCAGGCCATTTAGGGCAATTGGAATGGGATGCTTACTGGTTCTGTCCTCATGTCGTGCTCACAAGTACACGTTTCTCACAGTGACGTCATCATGGCGGTAATATTGATTTTTTTTTTTCTTTTTCTAACAGGAGTGATGTAAATAATATAATAATAACTCAAGTTTTTGCACACTCTGCTACTCTATTAGACCCGGTGATTATCGGTGAAGAAATCAATATAGGTTCAAGATAGTTATAGAAAATTAGCGACTTCGATGAATTCAATACTTTAACAACGGAAATTGACTGGGAAGAATTCTTTGAAAGATGTTGACAAATATTGATGAAGCCAGTTTTTTTTTCGTGGGGAGAAATGCCAGCAAATGTATTCCTAAAAAATTGTAACAATCAGACCGAAGGACAACTACTAAATCATGTCTCGGACTTAACCCTATCTGGCCTGGATGTTTTAGGTGTGTATCGTAGCCGGAGAGGGGGAGGGGGTATGCAAAGTTTTGAAGCATGTCGCTTTCAATTTCGAATTAGGAACCAGCGTGAGCTCGCAATCTTCAACGCAAGTTCACTGAAAAAGTTTATTTTAATAATTATTTCTAATACTTAATTGGAAAGTATCGACTAGAAAACGAGTCTAGTTCTTGGTATATACTCCTTTTCGCGGTTACAAATTTACAACAACAACACCATGTTAAACGCACTGCATTCTGGGATCGGAGAGGTGATACTTTCACTTCCTGTGCCGCTAGATTAACACAAGAAGCCCAGTGTACGGACTGATCTGCTGGTGATTTTACTAACCCTACTGGGTAAATTGTTATGAAACTCGAGAAATCAACGTAAAATAAACTAGGAAGCATGTCAATTTTTCAGTCTTGCATATTTTGAGAGATAAATGATCTCTTTATAGCGTAGAAAAAGGGCCTTCATCACCCCCGATTCTTGTAACCGCGAAAAGGCTTATTGGTCACAAAATGGGGCTAAGCGCCATAACCGTCAACACATGGATGACGTTATGCCCCGTGGCACTATATTGCTGTGTGCAAATGGGGCAGCCCAACGAGGAACTAACATACAGCACCCAAGTTAAACAGCAAATCACAAACTTCCGGCTAGAAAGAGAAAGGAAAACTCACGTAAGCAAATTTCATCTATTGATCCCTGAGTAATGAGTACAAATGTCATGAACTCAAAGCCATCCTGCTGACCAGTTATATAAACGAGCTTTCATTGAACCCACCCACTGCCCCCAGGGGCATGTCCCCACTCCAGGGGATCTGAGCCGACCCTCATATATTCTATATCTATAAGTTAGCCAGGTGTTTGAACGGACATGAATATCCCTACCACGTGACGTAAATCAGAACCAGTGATTACATAAAATGGGGAGATCGCGTGCCTTTTCTATACTACTCATCGCGCACTACTCATCGCGCATGCGCAGTCGACCCATTCAACTGTAGGGTGCAAGCCTGGCCCATGGAATCTCAGGTAGTGAAAACCCCAGGTCTCTCGCCCCACCCTATCCCGCGCCACACCTATGCGACCCGCTGTGCCCTTTCTATACTACTCATCACGCATGCGCAGTCGACCCATTCTACTGTAGGGTGACCAAGGGATCTCACGAAGTAGGAGGAGGAGGAGTCGAACACACCACGGATAAAGAAGTGAAACCCACGTGTCTCTTGCCTCCCTGGCCGGTTCTTTAATAGTATAATGAGTAAAGCGGAGTATAGGAGGAGGAGGAGGAGAAGGAGAAGGAGAAGGAGGAGGAGTCGGACACGCCACGGATTATACTAGGGAGATAGACCAAAATAAATAAAGCCCATATTCGTTGAGCTATATTCTACCCACTGTTATACTATTAAGAATTTCAGTTACTAAAAGTAGGAATCAGCCGTATTGAACAAAGCCAAAGTCTTTACACTTTACAGTCTTTACACTGATATGAGCCCATAAAAACGGTCCTCCTTTGAGGCATATTAAAGGTTAACATAAAGTAGCAAAGAGTAACAGCACAAAAAACTATGTCAAATACCGGTACTCTGATATTCACTCATAAGCACATTATTTTAGCAAATGGAGCAGTTTAAAATGGCTTACATTATATGGACTTTTTCTACGGGTTACGTGATGTTATGAGTTTTGTCTTCTACCCGAGGGATATGTCCACCACATCACTCTAAGTAAACGCTTCCAAGTTCGTGCCTTATAAAGTTGCCTCTAAGGGTTAACACAAGACCAGACTGCTGTAACGCTCAACTGTTGTTTACTCACTGGAGACGTAAATCGTGGTACAAAAGTTAATATACGAAGCAATTTCCACAGACCTTCATATGAAAACTCTATTACAATGAACTGTCTGTGTTCAAGGGAGAAACAGATCTTACTTCTCAGTTACAATGAATCACACATTTGATCGATGGGAGACAGGTCTTCTAGTCTGAAGACCAATAGGTTTTTGAAGGTTATATAATGTTTAACCAAACAAAGTACTTCAACCAAACACTTACCCAACAACGGTTACCGGCTACCGTTCACAAATAGGGATTTACTATTATTATCATGCGACTCATTTTCAAGAGCCCACGTGCTTTTGTAAATATATAATTAGTCTATACACTGTTGCGCTTAGCCCTTAATTAACACTGAATCATGTTTGAGGAAAAAGATTGCATGCTCACTTTTAGAACATGCATTGACAGCAAACCTGACCTATATTATTCGGTCAAACATCCTGCTTCCCAAACACCCTCTGACCTCAGTACATTACAACATTAATATATGTAATATACACAGAAAACGATCATCTGTCAATTCTATAATTGATTATTACCTATCTGTATTGATTATCAAATATATTTATCTATTCATAAAATATAGGGTTTAACCACATCTAATATTTTACAATTACAAAGATCAAGCATGCATAAAATAAGAATCTCTGATATGAAACCATCACCACAGTTCTTCACTATGGCATGTTGAGCTGGTAGCGGGGAAAAATAGAAATATAAATGTCAGACAGAACCTATAATCATATAATCTACAATGAGATGTATGGTAGTGTCCAGCAACGAGGGCAACGTTTTTCATATGAACCAACGATCACGGTTAATGAAACTTATAGTTACTTAGCATACAGCGTTTAGGTCGAGTGGGATTTACATAGCGAACCATTAGTGCAATATCAACTGAAATGAGTAAAATGTCGATTACCGAAAGGCAAACTTGGCCATTTCAATGACGAGGAGGCACAATGTTAAACATACACGTTAATGCATTTGAAATACAATTGTGGTGATTTCTATAGGCGAATTTGTTCTAAATGTAGTGAATATGTGTCAATATACACTAAAAACAACCACGCGGTCAATTGTAACTTCGCAAATCATTGCTGTACTCACATCATTATCTCGTGTCTATAGTCGAAAAAAGCCTTTCTATTCCATGATGGTTACATCGTGCGAAGTACGGTCAAGGTTACAAAACTATATCAGGATTCACAGATTTAGTTTCACAGAAACCTGATTAATATTCCCTCAAACAGCGATCTCTACGAATTTGACTAACAAACGTACCAGTATTTCTATCAGTAGGATTATTTCGACATTGCCCAAGATGGCTAACGGGACCGCATTGTCCGTGGAAATTGCTGACCTACCAGATGATATCGCTATTTTCGTGACAATTGTTCTCTGTGTCTTTGCCTGTGTTACTGTGTTTTTCAATCTGCTCTTGATTGGCGGAAACCTCGTCGCTGACCAAACTGCGATACAGAAACTAATCACGACTAATACACATTGGGCTGGAGCGATGATGATAGGGGTTTTAATTCTACCTCTGTCAGTGGTTCAGGTCATGGCTGGGTCGTTTTTACACGATACAGTTGCATGTTTTCTGGTTCTTGGTGTCCAGGTTATAGCGCTCATAACATACACTCTACAAGCGCTCATAACATCGGCTACATTTGTTATTATTAACCTTCAAAAGCCGGAGTTGTACAATGTACAAATTGTGCTGTGTTAGGTGAACTCGGTCGACGTCCTATGCTAATTGATGTTATTTGTTCAATGCTTAAATACTGGCGTCGCTTATTTGAAATGCCTGATGATACGTTATTAAAGAAAGCTTTTGATTTTTCTATCAAATTGGACACCCAAGGAAAAAAGACCTGGGTAACGGGTATTAAATGTATATTGTCATTCTTAAATCTAAGTCATTTATACGAACAGAAAAAAAGTTTATCTGTTGGTAGCTTAGTTTCCAAAGCTGCAAGAAGTTTCTCTTCTGTATTTTGTAACTGGTGGAATGAACAACTGTTTACCGACCGTCCCAACGTAGCGTATGGTAACAAACTCAGAACATATAGAACCTTCAAGCTAAATTTTGTGTTGGAACCTTACTTATCTATTCTGAATCGAGATCATCGCAGTGACTTATGTAAGCTACGAACAAGTAGCCATGACCTTCAGATTGAGAAAGGTAGATTTGCCAAAGTACCAGCAGATAAGCGTTTATGTACTCTTTGCAATGCTGGTAAGGTTGAAGATGAATTCCATTTTTTAATGGAATGTAATAAATATGATAATTTTCGGGACATATTTCTATTTA
Organism: Hanleya hanleyi; assembly: GCA_036873755.1. NCBI lineage: Eukaryota > Metazoa > Mollusca > Polyplacophora > Lepidopleurida > Hanleyidae > Hanleya > Hanleya hanleyi. The sequence continues at coordinate 13,663 of JAVTVY010046177.1, read as the reverse complement.
AATGTGATAGCATGAATGCCAACTTTTCTCAACTCGATATTTCAAACAAATTTATTTGGCTCTTATCGTGCGAGGATCCAATTATTGTGAAAAATTTAGGTAAGTTTGTTCATGATTGTATGAGCGCACGTAGCAATATGATTGATGGTTCGGCATCTAAACATGACAAATGTGTTACTGGTACAGGAATAACAGATGTTAGCTAATATACGTTTTTAGTGTTACAAACAGATACTAGTCAGTAAGATCATAATTTATTGTAAAATGCCAGCGAAATCGCTGCTCCTGGCATTATTGTTCCTTGTATCACGACTGTTATTTTTCTGTAAATCAAATTATTTCTAATCAACTAGGTTATTCTATATGTATATATACTTAATTATCTTCGCTTGATTGTATATCTGCTCGATAACGGGCGCTGTGATCAGCAAATAAAGAACCTTGAACCTTGAACCTTGTTCTCGGTACACAGAAAGAAGGTTATACTTGTCTTTGTTCTTGGTTGGATATTACCGGCATTGTATGTTGGCGTCTCAACGTCCATCTTTGTAGCGGAAGTCGGCTTTGGGGAAAATTTACCGAACAATACCGTCGACATGATCACTATCTGTGAATGGTCCCTTTATCCCACGTGGTTTAGCAGCATTACCATATATGGAATTATGTTGCCTACTCAAGCGACAATATTGTTTTTCAATACCAGGATTTTTCTGCTCGCCAAACAGAAGGCAACAGCGATCAGATCAGTGCAAGTTGCAGTGATGGAACAGAATGCAAATGGGAGCGGACAACCGGATAATATAGAAAGGCTTAATCGAAAGCAAAAACGTATGTGGATAATATTTATTGTGAATATAATGGTCCTATACGGGCCGGTCCCTTCACTTTTGATAATTATGCATCATTTCCCTCGGTGCATTCATCCGGCGTTGTTAAACAGTCTTGTCGGTATTGCGTTGGGTGTGCACACAACTGCTCTCTGTTCACAACTGTGTTTTTTATCGAAAAGTTTACGCGATAGTGTCAGCAAATTTGTCCGGGAATTTATGCTAAGACGTCAGAGGTGAGACTATATTCACTGGGAAACCTGTGGAACTCATAACATCAGCGAGGAGCACTGTGTGAATTTTCTTCTCAAAGCTGGAAACAAAGTGACAACCAGATATTAAAATGTCGATAATTCCTATACTTGTGCTTACTTACTTACTCCAAGGAAGTATGAACTGAGAATCTGGTGGCGGTGGCATCGGGCCTTGAAGCTTGCTGTTTTGAATAAGAACTTACACTCAAAGAAACTACTCTTTATCTTACTCTTAGCCACAGGCCCGCAAAACAAGAGTTTTGGGGGGTGTGGGCGGTGGTATTAGGGTGAAGTGTCGAAATATGAGATCTATATATATAACCCCATGCTTTATATAAATCCACAACAAGGTGTGAAACGCACTTTGGGTGAATCGAGAAATAAACGGTTTACCGCCAAACAAAATACATCAGCATATTCTACAAGTATCACTTTATATATTCCCGTCGTCAAATTAGTAAATTTGTGCAATTTTTTACCTTTGCCGGGCGATTCAAAATCCAACGTAACTGTCCATCCATCCATCCATCCAGAAACAGTGAGATTATGGCGGGCTTCGTTCTCAATTCCGATTGGTCAGTCGCGACAGCTGATCAGTGCGTGACCTCTCTTTTCGGAGGCGTGTCGCGACTGACCAATCAGAATTGAAAACATACCTTAAGTCGTTTTCAACAACACGATAGGTTCACTGCGAGACCATGTAGACTATATTTGGACCAGATATGGCCCCTCCATCGCTCAAACACTTTCGCTGCTACTCCTCGACTGCATAGGCGCCCCATGGCGTCACTTCCCGTCCAAACTACATCAAGCGTCTCCTGCATGCCGGGAGCTCTAATATGACACCTTACATGATCGATTTGTCCACCTCGATCCCAAATTCCTACCTTAAATCAGGCGGATGCTGCTTCACGAGTGCTTCAATACGACACGGCCGATTCGGACCACGGATGGTCCATCTCTACCTCAAAACGCCCATTCAAATGCCCTTTTCCGAATAATCTCCGTCTGCTTGCGCAGATTTACAGCATTTTCACAACACACCAGTCCAGTCGGACGCTGCTCCATGAGTACTTACATATGACACCCCACACGACCCATCTGGACCGCGGATGGTCCATCCCTGCCCCAAAACGTCTACCCAAGTGCTCTTTTTCCACTATTCCCTGACTGGGCATGATTAGATTGACAGCAGTTCTACTACACACCACCTCAGTCCGACTCTCCCCCACGGTCGCTTCAATATGACACATTACATGGTCCATCTGGAACACGGATGGTCCATCTCTGCCCCGAAACGTCCACACAAGTGCCCTTTTTCCACTATTCCCTGATTGCGCATGCGCAGTTTTACTACACACCACCCAAGTCCGGCTCTCCCCCACGAACGCTTCAATACGAGACCCCATACGACCCATGTGACCACAAAACGTCCAACCAAGCGCCCTTTTCCCACTATTACCCGACTGCGCATGCACAGACTGACACCGGAAGTCACGCGACCGGAAGTGACCTCGCACCAGAAGAGACCTTTGCCCCGGATGTGACATTTGAATCGGAAGTGACCTTTGCCCCGGGTCATCCCTCCCCCACCGTCCCATTACCCTCTACCCACCGCAGAAATGTTTATGTCGCATAGGCAGTTTGGTGGCTGAATTACTAACGAAAGGGTTTGCGTGGGTGTCTGTAGAAGCCCTTAACATCGCAACGGCCCTTAGCATCGCAATGGACAGAATATCGACTAGGTTCACCCTTAATATTGCAATGTCCGCTGAAACCTTCCCTGCATTTATGGAAGTCAGTTAAGATGTATATATGGTGTATGATTACATTGATATAATAATTAATGCTTAGATGCAAATTAAAAACGATTAAAAGAAGAAAAACAAATATTGTGAAACGAAAAATTTAATGAAAATTCATTCTATATACTTCTATATTTAATTATACATTAGTCTGTCGGCTAATAGCTCATTCAGAGCACATGTAACTGTGAACCATGCAATCCCCCTTTCAAAATTAATTCTAATTATGTGTGTGATTACATTGATATAATAATTAAATTAAAACAATTAAACAAGAAAACAAACCAATATTACGAAATGAAATATTTAATGAATATTCATTATGTCTTTTTATATTTCTATATTTTCTATATTATTATACACTTGTTTGTCTGTCAATAGCTCGTTCAGAGCTAATGTTCTCTGGTTTGTACATAATACCGACGCAAAATAAAGGTTCTTACTTTTACACTTACCGGTACTTACTCGTATTGAGACTAATCTCATCGCCATGCTTACGATACAATGGAAAATTAAGTCAATGGAAATGATTTATTGCTATTTTTAATGGTTTAAAGATATAAACTAACGGTGTACCATAAAGTCTCACCCAGCGGAGGAATATGTGAGTTGACACTTTTTCTTGCCTAAATAGCAAATAGGTACCGTTGTGTATTTCTGCCAGTACGAGGTTTTGGAACTGTGCCAGGGCTGTTTTTATACGCATTTTTAGAAGAGAACAGCTCACCAGAGCTAACTTGGCTGTTGATTGTACATATACCTTCTCCAGATATTACTCTCTAACCCGTCATTAATCCATAGCTATATCTGATATTCACGACATAATACTGTATACATACTGTGAAATATGGATTTCTTAGCCACCATACAATTACATACGGTTCGACTTTTCAGTCACCAATTTTATATAATTTGTGTGCATGCAAACTTAAAGGTTATACCAAATGACTCTATACTACTTTGCATTAAAACATACCCAGTAGTGTTCCAAACAACAAATTAGTATATTTTTTTCTCGAATAATGTCGTCGAAGTGGGTTTTAGGACACGAATAGCACACATGTGGGGGAAAACGTATTGGAGCCGTGACCTCTGGTGCATGACGTCACAACCTGATTACGATTGCGCCGTAAACGTCATAGTCTATGACGTCGGGCGTTGTTACGAAATATTCACCCAACTGTGGGGGTTCTAGCGTGATGTCGCTGACATTTTGACGTCACAACAGGCATTTGAGCGAGATCGTAATCAGGTTGTGACGTCAGGGGTCAAGCGGTCACAGCAGTAGTATACAAAGCGTGAATTGATAGAATAGCGCCTCACTGCGCATGCGCAGAACCTTGTGTGACGTCACAGCACAAAAAATGTGGCGGTTTTGTGGCGGTATTGGGGCGGTGTGCGCATGCGTGATGTGTGGGAGGTGGGTACAAGATGGCCGCCATGTGGGAGGTGGGTACAAGATGGCCGCCAAGATGTGGGAGGTGGGTACAAGATGGCCGCCAAGATGTGGGAGGTGGGTACAAGATGGCCGCCAAGATGTGGGAGGTGGGTACAAGATGGCCGCCAAGATGTGGGAGGTGGGTACAAGATGGCCGCCAAGATGTGGGAGGTGGGTACAAGATGGCCGCCAAGATGTGGGAGGTGGGTACAAGATGGCCGCCAAGATGTGGGAGGTGGGTACAAGATGGCCGCCAAGATGTGGGAGGTGGGTACAAGATGGCCGCCAAGATGTGGGAGGTGGGTACAAGATGGCCGCCAAGATGTGGGAGGTGGGTACAAGATGGCCGCCAAGATGTGGGAGGTGGGTACAAGATGGCCGCCAAGATGTGGGAGGTGGGTACAAGATGGCCGCCAAGATGTGGGAGGTGGGTACAAGATGGCCGCCAAGATGTGGGAGGTGGGTACAAGATGGCCGCGAGTAGTAAAATGTATAAAAGGAGTTGATTTTTAGGGAAAGGGGTGTATTCAATCTGACTTACCTGACCTGACTTGATCAGCCAGCCAGCCCGCCAACCAGTCCTCCTGCCTGCCTAGCCGCTTGTATGAGACGAAAAGCATGAGACGTGGAGAAGATTTTCCCTTGGATCCAGCCGCACTTCCGGTTGAAGTCTTGCCTGAAGATGAGCGTGTCAGGGCCATTTATCAACGTCACTGGGCTACCATACGCCATTGTTTCCACCGTGACCATTATAGTTCCAATACGTGTATTTTCATACCTTTAGGCCGTCGCGCATGCGCAGAATCACCCTAATTCAATCTTCTACCCAGTGCATCAGATAGCCCTTCTCCTTACCTTCAATTTGATACCTCACTCGACCCCATTGGCTCATTTTTAAAACAATTTTTTTGCTATAGGGTGATAATTTACACCCTTCACTGCCGCGCATGCGCAGAATGCCGATATTTCAATCTCATACCCAGTGCATCAGATAGCCCTTCTCCTTACCTTCAATTTGATACCTCACTCGACCCATTGGCTCATTTTTAAAACAATTTTTTTGCTATAGGGTGATAATTTACACCCTTCACTGCCGCGCATGCGCAGAATGCCGATATTTCAATCCCATACCCAGTGCATCAGATAGCCCTTCTCCTTACCTTCAATTTGATACCTCACTCGACCCCATTGGCCCATTTTAAAAATAATTTTTTTTTGCTATAGGGTGATAATTACACCCTTTTTTTTTCGCTAATTTCACTAATTTCAATTTTTAATTGTTAAAAAAACATAGAAAATGAAAAAGATTTTTTTTGGCTCCATCAATCTTTTTTCTCTTTTTTATTAAGTTTTAAAAAAAAAAAAAAAATTTGGCTTCCATTTCCCTTTCCCTCCCCCCCTCCCCCCTCCCCCTTTTTCCGTTTTTCAATATTTAATTGTTAAAAAATTGAAAAAATTGAAATTTTTTTCTTGGGGCATAACAATGATGGGGTCTGATGTTAATTTTTGTGCAAAAGTTAGAAGTTCCTCTTGCGGGGAAGATGGTTGGCCCTGAAAAGGGCCGTTAGTGTTACTCCACCACCACACTTAGGCACGGTAGATTTTCTTTATTCCTGCTACATGTTTCCGACAAATTGGACATTTTATTTTGAGATGGTTCTCGCCGGCCTCAGTGCAATGGCACATGTCTCCTACACACGTTAGTGTCACCCAACAATCTGCACATAGACATAAATGACCGCATGGTAAAACAGCAAACTGGCTTTGGTCATCTGTACATATGCTACAGCGTGATATTTTGCGCTCTTTATCCAGTTGTTCGTATTGTCTGTCAAGCTCCTCACCCCTTTTAATCGCGTCTTCTTTCAGTTCATTAATCAAGTTGTTCAGGTGGGTTACCTGGGCTTTACACCCAGAGCATTGTTGTGGTGGAGTTTCGGCGGTAGTTGAAATCATTGGAATTTCAACAGGCGTTGTCGTGGGCCCACGTCTACTATTTAACCATGGCAGTTCATCTTGTAGTTCCTCATCAGTTGAGTCATTATCAGGTTCTTGTAGGGTTTCCATCGTGCCTATTTCTGCGTCATGTTCAGCCCTTAGTCTTTCCAATTGTGCATTTTCTTCCACAGTTCGCCGCAGTTGTTCTAATTCTTCTGTACTGCGTGTTAAGATGGTTCTTTCGTTTTCCAATTCCCTTTGAAAACTGGTGGTTACCCTCATTCCATCATTTTCCACAACGCTAACCAGCTCTGGGTATTGCGTAGCGGCATTTCTCGGGTCCCTAACGGGGTGCAGTGTAAACAGCTCACGTCTTGTTGAATTCATGATTGTATGGGTGAATAACTGTTACAATATACACGTATTTATACTTTTTAGTGGTCTGTGGGAGGTGGGACAAGATGGCCACCATGTGGGAGGTGGGACAAGATGGCCGCGAGTGTCATGATGTGGGAGGTGGGATAAGATGGCCGCCAAGTGTCAGTGAGTACAAGATATGCATGGCCGCCAAGTGTGCTTTGTTATTATTGTTCAAGCATAAAAATTTCTTATTTTTTTCATAAATCCGTTACAATTTTCTCGGAATTATGATAACACTAATCCATAGTGTACACGTATTTTTTTTAGCCAGGAAAATTAAATTATTTTCCAATGTACCTGGGTTTTACACTACCGTACACTAACTTTATGATTTTTAAAATGCCTAAAATTAATAAAATAATCCTCTATTCTAGTGTTAGTTGTTAAATTTTAAATATAACACTAATGAATGACCTGAGTTTAACTTGTAATAAAATTTACAGGTGTCCTGACATTGATTGTAAAATGAAAAGCTGTTTATAATTGTTAAACAAACACACATATATTTTTTCTTCAGCAGCGTAGCACACGATACAACCAGTGTGTTTTCGCTGCGCATGCGCGCGTGTCTTACACTATAAATACCACATTTTTTTAATTATTCACAATTAATCTCTGAGTGCTCAGTCATGGATTTACCCTTGGCGCAACTCATGGATATTGACAACACATCAGATTTGTTCACAAATCATGATAATCAAGTACAACGCCTCGACAGTATCATGAATTTGGTACACGATGAACCTCGATTAGATGATAGAATCACCCCCTTAGTCGCACCTGAACCCCAGAACTACCCTGCACCAACTCATTGTGAACATCCTCCAGTCTGAAATAATGCCAACAGAAAACTCAGAGTCAATTTAAATATTTATTTGTATTGAGCAAATTACAAGAATTTCGAAGAGAAAAGAGCCGAAATAATGTCTGTCTGTCCTGGAAATCAGCTGATCAGCAATAAATCGACATCTCCGTGACCTTCAAGGAGATTTTGACATTAGGTTTTACCCGCTTTTATCACAAATCATTATAAAGAAATTGTCACACCCGGTGAACTCCTGAAACCCACATCCTACCTGAGAGTTTGGTAAGATATTCCATTCATTCGTTACCGTTCCCCGTGGAGTAGAATTTCATCCATCAGCTTTCACTGTTGTCGTGCCAAACACAAAAATTGACAAATTATACGGACTGCCACGATAAGCGTTCCGTACTGCACATGTCCGATAAAATCCCTCCAGTCGTTACACAATGTTGATTCCACAAAACCTGTTCGGTGGCCTACATTATCGTTCAATCGCTGATCATAAAGGCTGCGTTCATTCTCACCAGAACTGTAGGCCTATACACTTCGAAATCTGTGAAAGAATATCAATTTTCACGTTTCCTGTCGGATATCACACAAATTGATGCGTCCGCTGGAACACAGCACACTCCCTCGATTTCAGTCTACGTGTGACATGCAGGCGATGCATGATGCAGATCACATTATTCATCTCAGCGGATACCGAAATGGAACAAAGTTCCGTTATACACTGCAACAGAGAATGTTCTCCCGCTCAGAAAACACAAAATGGCTACTGAACACCAAAATTTCCCCGGATAATAAAGTCGTTCAAACCACAGCGCCATCTATTCGCTTTGGTGCAAGGGAGACAACTCGGACTAGACCAATTCGAAGATCATGTCCGCTATATTTAGCCTGAATGGGTATAGGGGTGATCGGGTTTTTTTTTTATGGCTTTTACTATGAGCTATGAGGTTGATCATGTAGAATACGATGGAAAAAAATTTGAAAGTACCGCGTAGGCTTGTATATAGATCCATATAGATCCATATAGACCCATATACACTCATATACTGGGATATTGGTATGTATCAATCCATACGGGGTGGACATGTTGGAGCACTAGTGGCCCGATGGGGTAGAGTGAGGTCTTATTTTAAAGCTCTCGAGGAAATAAATAAATAAGTAAATAAATAAATAAATAATAAAAAAATCAAAAAAATCGGCGAGTAGTAGACGAAGGGAAAATTGGAAAGTATTGACCATGCCCCAGAATACTTCATAGGCATATCACGGCCTTAAGGCCTATGTAAGATGTAATCTACATCACAGTTTAGTAGTATAAAAAGCGCAATTCACCTTGTCCCTTCCAAAGAAATAAAATCGGCTCTATTTTACAGGAGTATATACGCAGGTGACGTGGGTTGTAACGTCACTTCCGGGTTTTCACTAAACACTACCTCCAAACATACAAGAGTTGCAATGTTCAACCGCCGGGGTGTTTTCCCGCCCCGCCCCGCCCCGGCCGCAGCGCGCGCGCGCGTTCTCCGGAAGTGCGCGTCATTCCCGGTAGTGTGCGCGCGCGCGCGCGGACGCGGGTGAAAAGGTCAAAGGGTGACCTCCAGGTCAGACGGTCCAATGTCCAATGAGACAATGTTGCGGTATCGCTATAGTCAGAGCTTGAGCACAAAAAAGGGGGATTCTAGATGAACCTGGGAAAGATGGGCAGTTCCATGTGGACCAATCAGCGGTCGAGAAAAAGAGCCAATCAGCGGTCGAGAAAAAGAACCAATCAGCGATCGAACAATCAGCCAATCGAATTGGGGTATTCACGGTGTGCTTTCGCTGACGTCCGCGCCTACATCTGGGTTCTTGTACACCCGGGTAATGTTTTTCTGGACATGGATGGGTTACCTTTGGCTCCATTCTAGGCCACTGATTGGCTAATAGAACTTATAGTCATAATCTATACGTGTTGGACGAGTCTCTTCACTCACCGTATACACGTACCTCAATGAAATGCCCGCTCCAAACCTAGACCAAAAAACACGTACTTGGTCTGTAGGCTGATTTCATTGGCTCTCTATTTTTACTATAGTGCTCTTGCATTCTAACCTTGATGGGTTACCTAGCACTGATAGTCATAATCGATACGTGTTGGACGAGTCTCTTCACTCACCGTATACACGTACCTCAATGAAATGCCCGCTCCAAACCTAGACCAAAAACACGTACTTGGTCTGTGGGCTGATTTCATTGGCTCTCTATTTTTACTATAGTGCTCTTGCATTCTAAACTTGATGGGTTACATTTTGGTCCCATCCTACACCACTGATTTCAGTTTGACTGAATCTCCGCATTGGGCATTAATGCATCAGGAATAAAACACACAAGACAGGGTTTTTTGGTGAGATCTCATTTTTTTATTCATTGAACAACAACAACGTGAGAACAACCACGTGAAAACTCAAGCCCAGAACAAGGGGCTTGTCATTAACTGAAGCCCAGAACAAGGGGCTTGTCATTAACTGAAGCCCAGAACAAGGGGCTTGTCATTAACTGAAGCCCAGAACAAGGGGCTTGTCATTAACTGAAGCCCAGAACAGCGGGCGTATGTACATTGAAATAATTCAAGCCCAGAACGGGGCTTGTACATTGAAATGATGGGCGGCCCAGTCATAGACGAGTACATCGCGGTCCTCGGCCTGGGGGTACTCGTCAAACATCTGTACGATAGTAGATAAGGGTCTTCCCCGGCATCGATGGTACAGGTAAAACAAGCAATATTGTCCGCACACGCCACTGGTCAGGCTTTGCAACGTTTGACTGTTCCAACACCACGTCTCTGTGCCTTGATCCATGAAGTCTGTTAAATCGGGATGGAGGGGTGGCAGACCGTACGGGTCAAAGTATTCCCCCTGCTCTTCTGTCAAGTACACGGCCACCCAGTGTTCACCGGGTCGATCCATCGGGTCCGTGTTGAGAACGTAAGCAGCCGGATACATTCGGTCTAATGGAAACACATCTCGGGCGAACACCCCTTGAAAGACCCTACGTGTCTCTGGGTCATTCTCCAGCACGGTGGTTATCTGCTCTGTATCCATGTTAGGTGGAGAAGTCACACAGGACGTTGCGCGCCTTGTCCACTTGAATGATGTTGTCAAACTCGGCGTAGCAGATCACATTGACGGTGGTCGCCAGGGCTCGTGCAAAGTGGATTTCCAACCGTAAGTTGCCTTGCTTGGCCAGAGCCAGCTGATGGTCGTTCTCTAAGGTGGGGGTCAGATCGAAACAGAACAACGTGTATCCGTTCGCGTAGTCCTCCCGACTGATCATATTCCCTTCGTCCTGGTTGATTTGACCGGTGGCTGTAAACAGGCTCTGATAGGCTCGAATGAAATTCCTCCGCCCAAAGTTCGGGGTTAAGGCCGTGGCTGGCACCTGTTGTCCATCCACATGCAGGGCCACAAAATTGATGCCGAAATGTTTAAAGTCAAACGGATTCTCTGGGTAGGCTCCGCTGAAACTGGTATTTTCTACACAGGCCAGGATCAATCGCTTGGGTAGTTCCCCCAGGAACAGGTTTTCTTTGTTGGCGCCCATATTTCCAGCAGGCACAGAGAACACTTTGGTTTGCACACGTCGGATAGGGTACTGGGCTGGTTTTGTTTCCAAGGCTTTCATGTGTCCCAATTGAACGGCTGGATTCGGTTTCACTTTTCGGACATACAGGACTGCGTCTTGGATGACAATCTTATAGTCCGCTACATGCCCCTCTACGTTAGTGGCCATCAAGGCGAAGGTCGGAGGCGCCCGTATCAGTCGGATTTTGATGGGGATCTTGTTCAAGAGGTACCGGTCTTGCATGAACATGTCTGCATGCAGTCGACCCATCATATCCACCGAGGCACTGTTCGCAGTGAAAGCCTTCCGTTTGTTATATCCCCCATTGTCCGCCGTGTCCATGTGCTCGGCCGTGTCCCTGTAGAATAAAGCGGTTGTCAGCTGAGATTTTTTAGCCTCTCGGCCATACGACAACAGTGTCTCGATGTAGGCTCGATAGGGGTACGTGTTGGTGGAGTCACTGATGAGTTTGTCGCTGAGAAAAATATCCACCTGCTGAAACATCGAGTGCAGCCAGAGATTCGTCGGGCCAACCGTTGCTTGGTCAGCGAGTCTCGTGCCAGCTCCATTGACCACCTTGGCTTTCACATACAAGTAGGTATGGGCTAAATCCACATAGGCCGTATCCGCATTACTGATGGTGAACTCGATGGGCCCGGTTTCGTTGATGCTGGAGAGCGGGAGATGCTCCACCCATAATCCTTGTTCGACACTGGTTTGTGTGGGCGGCACGGTCCACAAATCAAATTCACTGTTGGTGGAGGGGCAGGACTCGGCGTGGATTAAGGCCATGTTTTAAGAAAAGATATCCCGGGTCTTCTTGGATGTGCGTCGTCGCTGGGTCGGTCGTCGACTGGTGCGTGATCTCGGTGGGGCAGCTCTTTTATTCCCTACGGTGCGTTGTGCTTTGGCCACCAAGACGCCTCCCGCTTCTTTGGCCCGTCGTTTCAAGGCTTGTCGGGGTGCCGTACCCCCCAAAACATCACCGGCCACTTGCAGTCCACTGCGTACCGCTTGTTTGCCGATTGCTTTCACCCCACGCGTCACCAAGGGCAGGAACGTTTTCACAATGCTGCCGAGTATGTTCCCCAGTCCATGTCCTCGTTGCATGCGTGCACCGCTGAAGACCGGAAAGCCACCCCCGGCCTGTTGGGCATAATAGTCCATATAGCTGCGTGCATCGCACTCGTAAGGTACTTTCATTATGCAAAGTGGGGAGCACGTGCTTATCGAAAATGAAGTGTCAGCACCACTTTTCCTCGTTCGAATGCCACCGCTCGTCCCGTGTCATCTCTTATATCCACCGTGATCGTGTTGATGTCGGTATGTCGTACGGGCAAGTACATGATATGGTTGAAACTGTGGGTGACTTGATCGCCATACGTCTTTTTAATGGGGACCACCCGTAACAGAGGTGTGTTGATATCGCCCACGATGTGGTTGTCCACCACGTCCGAGTAGACGTAGAGTCCGTACATACCCGACTTCATATCCATCGGCATCTCGCCATGGTGTTGGTTGGGACCAGCGAACGTCTGTAGATCGAAACCCAGCATTTGCTGTAGTGTAGGACTGAGTTTCACATTCACGGTATCGGTGACGGTAAGCTGTGCCTTGTCGTTGTGTACGTTGACATCGAAGAACACGTTTCTCTTGAAGCGCAAGGCTATCAGGCGTGTTGCACTATCCGTCACCCCCCGTAGCGCCTTATCATGCATCAGTCTTGACAGCCCACCCATGAACTCTTTGGGGGTATCGTATTGGCCTTCGGGCAGGGTGAGCCGGGTGTTTTTGCCTTCGTAGGTCACCTCGTACCACACTTCATTGGCTCGCACGTTGTACCACGAGTAAGGGTATTGAATCTCCACGAGGGCACATTCCCAGCGTCCAGGTAAATGTAACGGTTGCGGTAACTGGTGACGTACTTGGCCACGGTGTTGTCAGGAAACACATCCAGCGAACTGTTACTGGGTAGGGTCAGGTAAGACATGGCGACTGAGCTGTCCTGCTGCTGCTGTTGGTTTTAATAGGTCTTCCAGGCCTTGGGCGGTTGTGTGCGGCGTCGTGTTCGTCGCGGTGACTTGCTGCGTGTCACGGCTCTGGAGATGTGGGGTGTCTTGATCAAGGGTGTTTTTTTATAGGCGCGAAAAGAAGGTGCCCGTTGTGGTGGTGTTTTGGGGGGTGACTCCGGTTCCCATTCGGATTCCCAAGAAGGTAGTGGGCCACTCGGCAATTGCTGGGTTTGCTGCAAAAAGGCCCAGCGGTGGGGGTTCCCCACCAATTCCTGTGGTACATGCATGTCTTTCAAGCCTTGAGCGAAGACCTCCCATCCTCGAGGATCGGTGTGCGATCTGCGTTGACGCATCAGATCATTCACTAAATCCGTCATGTGGGTGCCGGGGACCACCTGATTCTGTACCAGGGGTTCGCCTTTATCATTCCAAGTCATGTTAGGATTCTGTTTCATCCGTTGTAATACCAGGCCAGCTTGTTTCTTGAACGAGGCAGGTACACTCTTCAGCACTCCGTCTTCCACCCACTGTGGGGCTGTGGGGGCTACCTCACCCGGC
>JAVTVY010046176.1:0-21346 GCA_036873755.1 Hanleya hanleyi | reverse complement strand
TATTTTCTTATATTTGCAAACCTTCGTATCGTTATTTGGTGTATACTAATTTATTTCTGGACGCCTTTCATACCTTGCCAAAAGCTAGCTGAGATACAGCATCTCGCCTTCTTCGTTGCCTATATCTTTCCATGTCGGTTAGAGAAATATGAATATCGCGTACATACTTTTAGCCCTGTACCTAGGTGACATGATTTTCAATGAGATATTTTCCAGCGAATACATAATTCAATCTAATTGGATATTGGAAGGGCGCAAAGCTAAAGTAAGTGCTCGAAAATCGTATTTTTATTAACCTGCATAAGAAATGAAAGGCAACTTGCATAGAGCTGCGAGCCATTTACATACAAAAATACCTCTTTTCCCCGTTATGAACCCATATTAATCCTTAGTAGTCTCGTCTCACCGGACATTAATATTTCCGTATTCCACTGATGTGTTATCATGCACATACTGCTGTGGAGGTTCCTTTCGTTTCCGGTCCCGTGTGTCCCCACGTGAGCATTCTGGTTTTGCGTTGCATTGTGGTCCAGCTGTTTGTATGCTTTTAATGAATACTTTGCCTTGGTCGGACCAGTGATCAGATACACAGTGGACAGGATTGTGGAGTCGTGTGCTGAAAATAACTGACCCACATCCGAGTTGTATCCAATGTTACATGGACAGTTAAGACATATGCAGATCGGTAGTATCTACTAACTGTTCCACAGAAAAAAACTTTTATGAACAGCTAGAAACCATGACTAGGAAGCTATTGGATGATTGTATGTAAGGCTTTAATTTATGCTCATTAATCCGCCAATGAAGCAATGTTTCTTACTCTCCGGAGAACAAGGAGTGTGAATGGCATAGGTCAATACGCGGATTGAATGAACGTAGTATAGCTTAACTGTAATTTGTTTCTTTTTTAGGATCTGAAGCTACTATTGGTATTAAAATCCTGGATGCTAAAAACGTCGTAAAGTTTACCGCACTTGTATTCATCACCATTCAGGGTCATGTCCTGTCAAATCTCAACCTTACTCAAGTACAAGATAATTTCTTGACAGCAACCGCAATAATCCCCAGACAGGTAAGGAATAGACTGCTAAAATACTGAGGGTTTAAGGCGGATGATGACTCGGATAGCCAGCACGGTAAAGAATATATTGATCAAGGAATTGCCATGAGTGTTTTAAGGACTCGGGTTAGTAGTAACCAAAGATCATTTCGAGCCTGTGGCTCGTCACTGCGCATGCGCGAGAAAGTAGTGTGCGCCGGAGTGTTGTGCGCAGGTATAAGATTTTGTGGCGGTTTTGTGGCGGTGTACGCAGGAGTCATGTATATGACATCACTTCCGGTCTGCGTGAATCGGGCGCGTGTATTCCTCCGCGGTGATGCGGTCTGGTGGTGATGCGGTCTGCCTCCGCGGAAGTAGTCCCAAATTCTCCGGCATTCTCCGTCAATCTTCAGGGGCGAGAGGGGTCCCTAGTGTACCGATTGGGTCGTATGAGATATCAATGTGAAGCATTCGTGAAGGGGCATCTGATGGGGTGGGTGCGGGGTTGAAATACCAAGGGTATGGAAATAGACGTTTTGGGGTCTAGGTGGGTCACTAGTGGTCCGATGGAGTCGAGTGAGGTATCAATGTGATGCATATGTGAGGGGGCATCCGATGGGCTGGATGTGGGGTTGGAATATGGTAATTCTGCGCATGCGCGGTAGACCAAGTGTATGGAATAGACGTTTTAGGATCTAGGGGAGCCCCTAATGATCCGATGGAGTCGTATGGGGTATCAATGTGAAGCATTCGTGAAGGAGCATCCGATGGGGTGCGTGTGGGGTTGGAATATCGTCATTCTGCGCATGCGCAGTAGACAAAGGGTATGGAAATAGACGTTTTGGGATCGAGGGGGGTCCCTAATGGGCCGATGGAGTTGTATGAGGTATCAATGTGAAGCCTATGTGAGGGGGCATCCGCCTGGACTAGTATCTCGGTCGTTGTCTACATTCTGCGCATGCGCTGACAGGGAATTGTGGGAAAAGGGTATGGAAATATACGTTTTTGGATCTGGGTGGGCCACGAGTGGGCCGATTGGATCGAGTGAGGTATCAATGAGAAGCATTCGTGAGGGAGCATCCACCTGGACTAGTGCGTCGTTCGTGTTCAACATTCTGCTCATGCGCAGACAGGGAATTGTGGGAAAAGGGTATGGAAATAGACATTTTTGGGTCTAGGTGAGCCCCTAATGATCCTATGGTGTCGTATGAGGTCTTATTTTGAAGCTCTCGTGAGGGAGCATCCGCCTCGGCTAGGGTGTCCTTTCCATTCTGCGCATGCGCAGACAGGGAATTGTGGGAAAATGGTATGGAAATAGACGTTTTCGGATCTAGGTAGGCCACTGATGGTCTGATGGGGTCGGGTGAGGTATCAATGTGAAGCATTCGTGAAGGAGCATCCGACGGGGTGGATGTGACGTAAAACTGACGTCATTCTGCGCATGCGTAGTAGACCAAGACTATGGAAATATACATTTTGGCGCCGACATCGGTCACTATGGGTCCGATGGAGTCGGCTGAGGTCTTATTTTGAATCTCTCGTGGAGGAGCATCCGACTGGACTGATGGTTCGTCCGTGTTTAATGGTCTGCGCATGCGCAGTCTGGTCGTAGTATAGAAAAGCAGGCATTTTGGGGATGCGTGTGGGGTGTGTTTGACCCACCCCATATGGGTCCATGGTTGTGGTTGGGTGGTGTGGGTTCTGCGCACAGACTTCACTTCCGGGTTTCACTAAAACTACCTCCGAACCCAGAAGAGTTCCAATTTTCCCTTAGACGTACGGTCCGAAAGTTCAACATCCGGGTTTTCCCCGGCCCGGCCCGGCCCGTCCCGGCCGCAGCGCGCGCGGGTTAAAGGGAAGTTTCGGAAGTGTGCAAGGGCACTATATCACATCGGGGTATATATTTCATCCAAGTATAGTTGAAAGCGGTTGTCGTGAATAACAACAAGTTCAGCAAGGTTTATACAGTTTATTATCCCCAATGTTACATCATACCCAGACTGGGGGACCCGCCCTGGGTATGTTTAGTATGTTCACAGCAAAACAAATTGAAATATCAAACACAATGTTTTATTATTTAACGCACCGTCACATTTAATGTTTACTGAGCTCAAGTCAACGATCAGCATGTAGACATAGAGAGTATATATGGCATGTTATGCTATTCATCAGTGCAAGGGTGACGCATTCAGCCGATGGGGGTGGTCGATCAGCTCGGTAATGAAAAACGTAACATTGGTCACCCTCTCTATCACCCATTGTGTGTTGGGGCGTTGGCGACGTGCCCATCTCAAGGGATCCACGGTGTCCAGTTTCTCCAGCATCGTCTCTAGTGACGCCCGGTTGATGATGATGAACGGCTGGTCAAACACATGGCTGTTATTACTGGCATAATAATACCGTAACTGGTCCGTCTCTTTGTGACGTAAGATGTACCCGAAAGCGACATTCAATTTGAAGACCGTAGCTTGGTCATTGAAGATGGCTTCCACGTAGCTGCGTAGACGGGTGAGATCGGTCAGTGCGAAATTGTAGATATCTGCAATAGGGCGATCACGGTGGAAAACGTGCCGTATCATGGGCCATTGGCGCCGATAGATGTCACTCACTGGATGGGCGCCCTGTAACAGATCGCTAGGAACATCCACTGCATCTTCCAGAAAATGTTTGATGTCGAAAGGCGTATGACTAGCAACAATAATGCTAGGGACTGGCTGGATATCTAGGCTCTTCTGAACTGTGGGTACAGGCGGGCTCTCTGTGATCGCATCACCAGTGGCATTCGTCTTCCCGGGCTCATCTTCACTGGGTCTAACCCTCCTGGGTGCCACTTTAGTGGGAAGTTGTCGCCCAAACCGTAGAGACGGGGCATGAATCAAACGCTGATGCCGTCTTAACTGACTGGGTCGTTTTAAGAGTTGACCACATTCATTAAATTGTTCCGTCGCGCCCTCGTGGAATGAGCGTTCGTGGCGCAGTAAAGGATCCTCCCGATTAAATGACCGTGCGCAGGTTATACAAGTATACCGTGCGCCGTTGCGGATGGAGGACTCGTGCCGTCGCAAATCTTCTGGGCGAGTAAACTGCTTCTGGCAAGTTGTGCAAGTGAACATCTTGGTGCTATTTCGTGCCATATAGGTCTTCTCCCCCATGATATCTACCCCCATGTGTTCAGTGATTATCTTTTCCACCATGGGCAGGTCACATATATCGGCCACATGCTGCATCTCATCAGCGATATGGATACGGTGCTGCAGAAGCTTAGCTCGGTGGGATGACTCCATGACTGTTGGCTCCACTGGTAAGACAAGTAGCTCCTCTTGTCAGATAGGCTCAGGCTGGTGAGGCTCAGGCTGGTGAGGTTCAGACAAGTAGCTCCTCTCGTCAGATAGGCTCAGGCTGGTCAGGCAGCCTCAGGCTGGTCAGGCAGCCTCAGGCTGGTCAGGTCAAGCAGGCCAATGAATGCAGCAATGCCATAAAAATTCCCACTTTTATACACCTACATAGAAGCACCCGGATGCAGGCGCGGACGTGAAGTGCCCGGATGAAAGACACGGACGTCACAGAAAAGACAAGGACGTCACCGAAAAGACACGGACGTCACCGAAAAGACACTACCCCCCTCAAGACCCTCATACATACCCGGATGCAGGCGCGGACGTCACCGAAAAAATCACCCACCGTCAGCTCACCACATACAGTCGCCTCCTCAAGACCCTCTACATACCCCGATGCAGGCGCAGACGTGAAGTGCCCGGATGAAAGACACGGACGTCAGCGCAATTCTGGGGGAAAATCCCACAGACAGGTCAGTACATGCATTCCGATCATGTTTCCTAGTGGTTCCTCCAGCGTGGATGTGCTGTGATGGCTAATAAAAGGATTGACCTGTAATCTTTGTTGTTGTTGCTCTCTTTTTGGACTAATCAATCAGATTAGTACGTATCACGGACTACACCCGTAGAGCTACGTCTAGGCGCGCATGTGTGACATGGTCTATAAAACACGTCTCTCTGGATTCCACACACCCATTCCTACGGTTACAGAGCCATGACGGAAACCCATCCCTATGCGACTCTCATTTTACAGCATGCCACCGTGGTTAATTCACTCACGGGTTACCAAGCAGTGGTTCGGTCCATGTTTGCAGATGGCGACGGCAACGAGGGGCGACGTCAGATCCTGAAAGAGTTCACAGAAGCGGTCCTCGACAGAGTGGACACGATGGAGAGGTGTGCTATCACTCACCACTACTGGACTATGACAGCCATCCTTGATGCCCGGGCTATGGACCACGAGCGCTCACGCCGGAACCAGCGACAGCTCGTTGGCCTAGTAATGGTCTGTGTCCTCTTGACCCTGACGCTGTGGCATTGACAGTGGGACCTCACCATAAATACGAGGGTCAGTCACAGTGTGCGTCATTCACTCATCGTCTTTGGGTCAATCAAGTCACCGAGGGACATGACCATAAATACGAAAGACAGTCAGAGTGTGTGTCATTCACCGTTCGTCATTGGGTCAACCATGTTACCAGTCCTACGAGCCATCCTTCCCCTTACACCCCGGGTGGGGTTACACGTCTATGAAGATAAAGTCACCCTCGTGGAAGACCGTGGAGATGTTTGCTGGTGGCGCGCTGAGACCGTATCGAATACGGTTACGCTACTCCGTGACGGCTGAACCAAATTTAAACGGGTGTTCAGCGGTGAGCTCGACGGAAACCTCATCCACATAGACAATGCCATCTACGTACACCGTGGACCCTTCTTCCCACGCCTGGGCCGTTACCAAGACCCTACGCGAGGCTTCACCCTAGATCTGTGGACAGTCTTCGAGAAAGTGGTGCCTATTGTGGACCAGCTGTTTACACCGGACGAGCGGTCATCTGTTCAGTTGGAGTGGGCTCGTGCCCTGAGTGAAGCGGCGGCAGAACCCAATGAACAAATTACCAAACCTAGCAATGAAGCGGAGACAGACGATGATGCCATTGATTATCCGGCTAGACTCAGTCATCCCAATGACATGACCACCCGATCCTTTGATCTCACGGGGTTGTCCCTATAAATACGAGAGACAGTCAAATCTTCTACCATTCACGTACTGACCATGACGGAGCATATAATACGGGCGTATCTCAGCTTGACCCCGAGCTCTTCCTGCACGTTTATGCGGATATGGTCGATCTCATGGAGGAGGTGGGAGACATCTGTGATGCGGACCTTACACAGCCGTGCCCGGCTAACATTCGTCTGTCCCGAGAGGGCTGGACCAAATTCAAACGGGTGGTGTCTGGTGGACTGGACGGCGACCTCATCCACTTGTGTCACGATGTGTACATCCGACGCGGCCCCTTCTTCGCTCAATTGGCTCGACTAGATGGGGGTACAGTCCATTTTACCCCTCGCCCTGATCTATGGTCTGCATTGGAAGATGCCGTGGTAGATGTGGATCAAGTGCTTACGGAGGAAGATCGGTCATCAGACGAGTTGGACTGGTCATTTACCATGGACAATGTGCTGGCAGAAGCCAACGAAGAAAATCAGAAAGAAACTCCGGCCCAAGATATACCCGTTATAAATAAACGATAGAGCCAGGGTCCATCATCATTTGTCACCATGAAGAGCTGGGAGAAGGTATTGGATAACTTATACTACAGTCCCGAGAGTCCGGCGGCCTATAGTGCATTGACGGCTCTCTATCGAGCGGCCAAACCACAGGGGATACAACGTGCTCAAGTCCGAGATTGGTTAAGAAAACAAGACACCTATACCTTACATCGAGCTGTCCGTCGCCATTTTCTACGGAACCGGGTCATCGTGGGAGGACTAGATGCCCAATGGCAAGCGGATTTGGTCGATATGAGCGCCTTTGCCAAACACAACGATGGGAATCGGTATATCTTGACGTGCATCGATATCCTGTCGAAGTATGCGTGGGTGGTACCCATCCGGACGAAAACGGGGGCGAATCTCATAGCGGCGTTCAAGGACATCTTCAAGACCGGGCGCAAACCCATGTATTTGCAAACCGACGAAGGCACGGAATTCCTCAACAGACCGTTCCAACAGTCTCTGAAAGCCCAGAAGGTGTTTTTCTTCCATACGTACAACGAGACCAGACTTCCGTGGTGGAAAGGTTCAACAGGACATTCAACTGAATGTTATGGATTAAGAATACTGATCAGCGATACGGATTTGATATTTTTGGAACATCATGATGTCTTGCCGGCATCATTGAAAACTGTTGACCGCTTCTCTCTTGCAGGAAACAAGTCTATGTTTATGTATACTATGATTGTCTTTTTGAATTTGGTGCTAATACTGTTATGTGGAAAATGGAATAGGTCTTTGGATTATGGACGCGGATATTCTCTAATGGACGACGGCTGGGTTATGAATGACGGACTAGACGCTTGTAGTTCAAAGGCCGCATGTATAAATATTTCACCTATAAGAATACAAGGCGGTACATCGATGTTCTCCCGAAACTTGTGAGTGGATACAATCGAGCCTATCACCGGAGTATAGAGAGAGCCCCCATTACCGTGACCCAACGCAATGAAGCCCAAGTCCGCCGTGTCTTTTACCCCAGGCAATCGCAGCGAACGACGAAGGAGGTGTACACGGTCGGGGACCCTGTACGGATCAGTAAAGTCAAAGGTAAATTTGAGAAAAGTTACTTGCCCAACTGGAGCGATGAGCATTTCCTGATTAAACGGCGCCTACCCCGACAGCAGCGAGTCTATGAACTGGAAGATCTTCAAGGGGAACCGTTGCTAGGGTCGTTTTACGAGACGGAATCACAGCCTATCGTAAAAATACAGCAAGACTACTACACGGTGGAGCAGATTTTGAAAACGGAACGTCGGCGTGGCAAACTGTTTCATTTCGTCAAATGGCAAGGCTGGCCTAGTTCCTTCAATTCCTGGGTGGCGGCCAACCAGGTGAAACGACTATAAAGCCAGACACCACTACCGTCATCTTTCATTCCACGTTCGACCACGGTGCTATGGACAAGCAGCAGCTACCTCTGAACACAGCGTCTCCCAAAACGCGCAAAGCGCAAGTGGGCTTTGTGGTGATATTGCTAACCCTGCTGAGTGTGTTGTACGGAGGTGTGTTTTACGACGTAGCCTATGTCAGCACGCTACTTAACCAACTTAGAACTCCAGCTGTGAGTGGCAGTGAAATCAGTCTACAGATAGCACCAGTCACCTCCGTGATCGAAACGAGCCCAGTCATCACCACCTCCAAACCACGTGTACAAGCCACATCGATCTCCACACCGAGTATACAGTCAACACCTACACCAAGTACACCCACTACGTCTGAAAACCCACCGGATTTCATCCCTCACAGTGAACAGACAACGACGACCGACGTTGTACCCACCACCACCACTCCAGTTCACTCGTACCAAATTTACAAGAGCGGGTTACCACGACAGCGCATACAGCTCGAACCATGGACCCTCGGTGGCAGCATCCCTTCACTTGCGTCATCGCAGGACCGACGGGCTCCGGCAAAACGCACTTCGTCAGGAAGCTCCTTCAACACGCCGACAGCATGATCACCCCACCCATTGCCCGAGTCGTGTGGTGTTATGGAGAATGGCAGGCAGCGTATGCAGCAATGCCCCATATCACGTTCGTGGAAGCCCTACCCAACCTGGCCGATTTGGAACCCGACACCTTGGTGGTTCTGGATGATCTCATGCCGGAGACGGATACGCGGGTCACCCAACTCTTTACCAATGGCAGCCATCATCGACGGCTCAGCATCATCTACATTGTGCAGAATCTGTTCAGTAAAAACAAAGAACATCGGAACATCAGCTTAAATGCCCACTACCTCGTGGTCTTCAAAAACCCGAGAGATACCACTCAACTGCTGCATCTGGCGAGACAGATGTATCCCGGCCGCACACCGTTTGCGTTGGAAGCCTTCAAAGATGCAACAACCCCTCAGCACGGGTATATGCTCTTCGACCTCAAGCAAGCCACCCCGACCACCTTCGACTACGGACCGGCATCTTTCCCGGAGAGACCCACCAGATGTACATGCAAAAATAATGTAAACACACACACAGTGGCTCCCCCAGCTGGAGTGTGTGTTTGATGTTGGGGATAATAAAAAGAATTAATACCACAGCAGGGTTGACTTTGTCTCTGTTCTCTGAGGTAGATAAAAAGAGCAGAGTTGAGGGTTCTAGCATTAGTTGTACATGATGTCGGAAGCACGCCCCGACGCTCCGTGTATTGAAGACGGCCCCACCCGAGTTGGTCCGAACCATTGTACGCGGTGCGGACCCTGACCTTGTACGCTGTCTGTGCGAGATCGGGTATAACCTGTTAAAAGGCAACGTACCACTGACTCCGGCTCAGAAGACCAAGTTGACCAAGCATAAGACAGGTCTCCGAACCCTAGTGCAGAAGCGAGTCTCTCAAACACGAAAGAAAAAGGTGTTACAGAAAGGCGGCTTTCTCTGGGCAATCTTAGCACCGTTGACCTCTTCCGTGTTGGGTCCAGTATTGGGTGGACTCTTCGGCCGACAATGAACCACACGAAAAAAATGGTCCTCGTGGAACCACGGATCCTTCAAAACCTCCAATCGCCCTACCCGGTCCCACCTACGGTCAAGACCATAAACACCCTCGATGGAGAGATGCAACAGATCTTACAGAGACCTGGGTTAAGCGACAGTGAGAAAGTACAACGGTACAATGAGACGCTTCAACGGTACATGACGTTCATGGACCAATACAAAACCCTCTCTACCCGCTCCAACAGCCGCCATTACCAGGGGTACCACGCACAGCCCCACAGTGGGTGGAAGACGAAGTCCTCAAGAGTGTACCTGCATCGTTCAAGAAACAAGCTGGCCTGGTATTACAACGGATGAAACTGAATCCTAATATGACTTGGAATCATAAAGGCAAACTCCTGGTACAGAATCAAGTGGTCCTCGGGACCCACATGACGGATTTAGTGAATGACCTGATGCGTCAACGCAGGTCGCACACGGATCCTCGAGGATGGGAGGTCTTCGCTCAAGGCTTGAAAGACATGCATGTACCACAGGAATTGGTTAGGAACCCCCAGCGCTGGGCCTGGATGCACCGGACCCAGCAATCGCCGAGTGACCCACTACCTTCTTGGAAAACCGAGTGGGGACCGGAGTCACCCCCCAAAACACCACCACAACGGGAACCTTCTTTTCAGACCTTTAAAAAACCACCCTTGATCAAGACACCCCACATCTCCAAAGCCGTGACACGTAGCAAGTCACCGCGACGAACACGACACCGAACACAACCGCCCAAGGCCTGGAATATCTATTAAAACCAACCGCAGCAGCAGGACAGCTCAGTCGCCATGTTTTACCTCACCATACCCAGTAACAGTTCGCTGGATGTGTTTCCTTGACCAAGTACGTCACCCAGTTACCGCAACCGTTGCATTTACCTGGACGATGGGAATGTGACCTCGAGGATATCCAATACCCTTACTCGTGGTACGAGGTGACCTACGAAGGAAAAGACACCTGACTCACCCTCCTCGAAGGCCAATACGATACTCCCAAGGAGTTCATGGGTGGGCCGACAAGACTGTTGCATTATAAAGCTAGCTCTACGGGAGGTCACGAATGTTTCAAAACCCATCAAAACCTATCCCTTCAAGAATCACGTGGACTTCGATTACAACGCACAGAACGACAAGGCACAGATCATCCTCACCGCCAACGTGAGTGTCGTACTGAGTCCTATCCTACAGCAAATGCTGGGTTTCGATCTTCTGGTCCCACCGCCCACCAAGGTCAGATCCAGATGGATATGAAGTCGGGTATGTACGGACTCTACGTCTACTCGGACGTGATCGACGACCACATCGTGGGCGATATCAACACACCTCTGTTACGGGTGGTCCCCATTAAAAAGACGTATGGAGATCAAGTCACCCACAGTTTCACCCACATGCTCTACCTACCCGTACGATAAGCCGACATCAACACTATCACGGTGGATATAAGAGATGACACGGGACGACCGGTGGCATTCGAAAGCGGGAAAGTGGTGCTGACACTCCATTTCCGACAAGCACGTGCTCCCCACTTTGTATAATGAATGAATGAATGAATATTTATTCACCACACAGAAAGAGAAAACAGATATGCAGAATATACAGAAATGAGCAGCTAGCCGCATATGTGGCGGGAATAAAACCCCAGGGGGCTTGTTTTATCCTGAATTAACAAGTGAATAGAAATAGGCTAATTTACAGAATATACAGAAATGAGCAGTTAGCCGCATATGTGGCGGGAATAAAACCCCAAGGGGCTTGTTCTATCCCGAATTAACAAGTGAATAGAAATAGGCTAATTTCACCTAATGAAGGTGCCTTACGAGTGCGATGCACGCAGCTATATGGACTATTATGCCCAACAGGCCGGCGGTGGCCTTCCGGTCTTTAGTGGTGCACGCATGCAACGAGGACATGGACTGGGGAACATACTCGGGAGCATCGTCAAAACGTTCCTGCCCTTGGTGACGCGTGGGGTGAAAGCAATCGGCAAACAAGCGGTACACAGTGGACTGCACGTCGCCGGTGATGTCTTGGGGGTACGGCACCCAAAGAAGCCTTGAAACGGCGGGCCAAAGAAGCAGGAGGCGTCTTGGTCGCCAAAGCACAACGCACCGTAGGGAATAAAAGACCTACACCACCGAGACCACGCGCCAATCGACGACCGGCCCAGCGACGACGCACATCGAAGACCCAGGATATCTTTTCTTAAAACATGTCCTTGATCCACGCAGAGTCCTGCCCCTCCACCAACAGTGAATTTGATTTGTGGACCGTCCCGCCTACACAGACCAGTGCCGAACAAGGATTATGGGTGGAGCATCTCCCGCTCTCCAGCATCATCGAAACAGGGCCCATCGAGTTCACCATCAGTAATGCGGATACGGCCTATATGGATTTAGCCCATACATACTTGTATGTGAAAGCCAAGATCGTCAATGGAGATGGCTCCAGAATCGTCGACCAAGCAACGGTGGGCCCGACGAATCTCTGGCTGCACTCGATATTTCAACAGGTGGATATATTTCTCAGCGTCAAACTCGTCAGTTACTCGACCAAGACTTACCCCTATCGAGCCTATATTGAGACGCTGTTGTCGCATGGACGAGAGGCTAAAAAATCTCAACTGACAGCCGCTTTATTCTACCAGGACACAGCCGAGCACATGGGCGCTGAGAACGACAATGCGGGATATAGCAAACGGAAGGCTTTGACCGCGAACGGCGTCTCGGTGGATCTCATAGGTCGACTGCACGCAGACATCTTCATGCAGACATCTTGAACAAGATCCCCATCAAAATCCGACTGATACAGGCGCCTCCGACCTTCGCCTTGATGGCCACTAACGTAGAGAGGCATGCAGCTGACTATAAGATTGTCATCCAAGACGCAGTCCTGTATGTCCGAAAAGTGAAACCGAATCCAGCCGTTCAATTGGGACACCTCAAAAACCAGCCCAGTACCCTATCCGACGTGTGCAAACCAAAGTGTTCTCTGTATCTGCTGGAAATATGAGCGCCAACAAAGAAAACCTGTTCCTGGGGGAACTACCCAAGCGATTGATCCTGGCGTGTGTGGAAAATACCAGTTTCAGCGGAGCCTACCCAGAGAGCCCGTTTGAGTTTACACATTTCGGCATCAATTTTGTGGCCCTGCATGTGGATGGACAACGGGTCCCAGCCACGGCCTTAACACCGAACTTTGGGCGCGCGAATTTCATTCGAGCCTATCAGTGCCTGTTTACAGCCACCGGTCAAATCAACCAGGACGAA
Organism: Hanleya hanleyi; assembly: GCA_036873755.1. Lineage (NCBI taxonomy): Eukaryota > Metazoa > Mollusca > Polyplacophora > Lepidopleurida > Hanleyidae > Hanleya > Hanleya hanleyi. The sequence goes on along the minus strand of JAVTVY010046176.1, from coordinate 8,453 downwards.
GGGAATATGATCAGTCGGGAGGACTACGCGAACGGATACACGTTGTTCTGTTTCGATCTGACCCCCACCTTAGAGAACGACCATCAGCTGGCCCTCGCCAAGCAAGGCAATTTACGGTTGGAAATCCACTTTGCACGAGCCCTCCGGAGCACCGTCAATGTGATCTGCTACGCCTAGTTTGACAAAATCATTCAAGTGGATAAGGCGCGCAACGTCCTGTGTGACTTCTCCACCTAACATGGATACAGACCAGATAACCACCGTGCTGGGGAATGACCCAGAGACACGTGTGGTCTTTCAAGGGGTGTTCGCCCAAGATGAGTTCCCATTAGAGCGTATGTATCCTACTGCTTACGTTTTCAACACGGACCCGATGGATCGGCCCGGTGAACATTGGGTGGGCGTGTACTTGACAGAACAGCAGGGCGAGTACTTTGACCCGTACGGCCTGCCACCCCTCCATCCCGATTTAACAAACTTCATGGATCAAGGCACAGAGAGGTGGTGTTGGAACAGTCAAACGTTGAAAAGCCTGACCAGTAGCGTGTGCGGACAATATTGCTTGTTTTACCTGTGCCATCGATGCCGGGGAAGAACCTTATCTACTATCGTACAGATGGTTGACGAGTACCCTAAGGCCGAGGACCGAGATGTACGGGGCGGGGCGGGGCGGGGCGGGGCAGGCCGCGGCTGGGGAAAACCCGGATGTTGAACTTCCGGACCCTACGTCTAAGGGAAAATTGGAACTCTTCTGGGTTCGGAGGTAGTTTTAATGAAACCCGGAAGTGACGTCTGTGCGCAGAACCCACACCACCCAACCACAACCATGGACCCAGGTGGGGCGGGTCAAACACACCTCCACGCATCCCCAAAATGCCTTCTATACTACGACCAGACTGCGCATGCGCAGACCATTAAACACGGACGAACCATGAGTCCAGTCGGATGCTCCTCCACGAGAGCTTCAAAATAAGACCTCAGACGACTCCATCGGACCCGTAGTGACGCATGTCGGCGCCAAAATGTCTATTTCCATAGTCTTGGTCTACTACGCATGCGCAGAACGACGTCAGTTTCACTTCACATCCATCCCGTCGGATGCTCCTTCACGAATGCTTCACATTGATACCTCACTCGACCCCATCCGACCATTAGGGGCCTACCTAGATCCCAAAACGTCTATTTCCAAACCGTATTCCCACAATTCTCTGTCTGCGCATGCGCAGAATGGAAATGATACACTAGTCCAGGCGGATGCTCCCTCAGGAGAGCTTCAAAATAAGACCTCATACGGCACCATAGGATCATTAGGGGCTCACGTAGACCCCAAAATGTCTATTTCCATACCCTTTTCCCACAATTCCCTGTCTGCGCATGCGCAGAATGTTGAACACGAACGAGGCACTAGTCCAGGTGGATGCTCCCTCACGAATGCTTCACATTGATACCTCATTCGATCCAATCGGCCCAATCGTGGCCCACCCAGACCCAAAAGCGTCTATTTCCATACCCTTTTCCCACAATTCCCTGTCTGCGCATGCGCAGAATGTGGACAACGATCGGGATACTGGTCCAGGCGGATGCCCCCTCACATAGGCTTCACATTGATACCTCATACAACTCCATCGGCCCATTAGAGACCCCCCTCGATCCCAAAACGTCTATTTCCATACCCTTGTCTACTGCGCATGCGCAAAATGACGATGTTTCAACCCCACACGCACCCCATCGGATGCTCCTTCACGAATGCTTCACATTGATACCTCATACGACTCCATCGGACCCTTAGGGGCTCCCCTAGATCTCAAAACGTCTATTCCATACCCTTGGTCTACCGCGCATGCTCAGAATGACCCTATTCCAACCCCACACTCAGCCCATCGGATGCCCCCTCACATATGCTTCACATTGATACCTCACTCGACTCCATCGGACCACTAGTGACCCACCTAGACCCCAAAACGTCTATTTCCATACCCTTGGTCTACCGCGCATGCGCAGAATGACGATATTTCAACCCCACATCCACCCCATCAGATGCCCCTTCACGAATGCTTCACATTGATACCTCATACGACCCAATCGGTACACTAGGGATCCCTTCGATCCCAGGCCGGGTCATACCTAAGACTTGAAAAATGGAACTTGTTGCTCCTTCGCTTACGCTCAGCATTAAGAGGATAGAACAAGGACTGGTTCGCTCGGTGTCAGTATAATGTGACTGAGTGGGGTGTCATGTCTGCCTACGGCATGATATTTCAGTGGGACAGCACTATAAAATGGCAGCATTAGATCTGCTCTGTTACAAGTAGGTTCCCCTGCCCCTCCCCCTCCCCTCCCTTCCCTTCCCCGTCGTGATATAGCTGAAAAAATGTTGAAAGCGACGTTAAACCCTATTCACTCACTCACTCACTCACTCACTAGGAATCCCTCTCGCCCCTGAACATTGCCGGAGAATGCCGGAGAATTTGGGACTACTTTCTGTCCACAGAGGCAAACCGCATCACCACCAGACCGCATCACCGAGGAATACACACGCCCGATTCACGCAGACCGGAAGTGACGTCATACATGACTCCTGCGCACACCGCCACAAAACCGCCACAAAATCTTAACCTGCGCACAACACTCCCGCGCACACTACTTTGTCGCGCATGCGCAGTGACGAGCTACAGGCTGGAAATGATCTTTGATTACTACTCGGGTTGCCAGACCGGTAAGGAATATATTGACTAAGTAATTGTCATAAGACATTTAACGACTTGGGTAGCCAGAAAGTTAAGAAATATATTGATTGAGCAATTGCCATGGGAGATTTAAGGATTCGGGTAGCAAGAAAGGTAAGGAATATATAGATTAAGCAATTGCCACGAGAGATTTAAGGACTCGGGTAGCCAGAACGGTAAGGAATATATTGATTGAGTAATTGCCATCAGATATTTAGGGACTCATGTAGCCAGAACGGCAAAGAATATATTAAGTAATTGCCATGAGAGATTTAAGGATTCGCGTATCCAGACCGGTAAGGAATATATTGATTAAGTATTTGCAATGAGAGATTTAAGGTCTCGGGTAGCCAGAACGTTAAGGAATATATTGATCAAGTAATTGCCATGAACGCTTTAAGGACTCGGGTAGCCAGAACGGCGAGGAATATATTGATTAAAGGTGAAATGCAAAGGTAATAAAAGTAAGAAAAAAACATTTCCCTTTCCTTTTCATGATGATGTTAAGTTATACAGCTATCAATGAACCAAATCTGGTGATAACTTTTATTTTTTAAAGAGAAATAAAACACGTGTATGATCAGCGGCTTGAAAACAGGGCATCGCTTATCTCCCCTTGATTCGGAGCTTTTCCACCAGAGGCTGTGACTTCATAGTTGAGCCACACTAAAAAAATGGCGGCTAACATGAACGTAGACAGCGACAGTGATGCGGAGGAATTTTCTTACACTTCTTCCTCTTCTTCTGAAAAGGAATTAAGAAGAATTTACAGCAATGGTTAGTGCAGGGGTGCCCCTGGCCTATCAACACGAACCTATTGCGAACAAAGACCCAGCAGACAACGATAGGATCAGCGACACTGCGGGGGCCGTGGGCGACAGTCATACCGAGAGAATCGGAAATACAGATTTGTAAATTCCGACTTTTTCTTTTATCCCCCGTAGCGAACGATGACCAACCTGTTAGTGCGTTTCAGTGAACGCGAAAGACACAAGCAAGGGCTTCGTGAGCAATAGCCTACCTTATCTATGTGAGCTATTTCCATACAATGCAACACAGCTACATCATGTTGTGCAGACATTCTCAAAGAGAGCCGTGTCTACCCGCGGGAGACCAAAGCGACTCTCATGTAAACTGGTGACATTTTTGAATCTCCAATCTCAAAGCGAGGCAGCATGACATCATTCTCAAAGCGAGCCGTGTCTACCCGCGAACTACTTCCTGTATTAGATAACTCGCTTTCACGGCCAAGTATACATACCGACAATAATTTGTTCGCGATTGATATGCTCCGAAACGGAAAGAGTCATTTCCCAATTATATAGCCCACGTTATGTTTAGCAATTCGCTTCTAACTCGGCGGAGTCAGCAGGTCAGTGACAAGCCAGATAATCATACGCCGCCTACTCACCCCCCAAATTTTGGGGGGATGGCTCCCATTTACGCGTGAGACTCTTTCTCGCAGTAGGGAGTCTCGCGAGACGAGAATGGTTGTGCAGACTGTGCTGGTCCCACTGCTACGTCACGTATCGCAGCGCCCCCAGGGGGAGGTAATCATGTACGGATCGAAATTTCGTAAATAATACAGCGTTACATTTTTTAGTTTTTAACTTTATTAGGCTTAAGCAAATGTTTTAAAACTGAAATGAAATTAATATGCACATTATGTCTTCAATCTTACTGCAAATATCAAGTGATTTAGACGAACCTTTGCATTTCACCATTAACTAATTGCCATGAGAGATTTAAGGAATCGGGTAGCCAGCGCTGTAAGGAATATATTAAGTTATTGCCATGAGATTTTAAAGACTCTGATAGCCAGAACGGTAAACGCTATACTGGTGGAATACTTAAAATGAGGATTTTCATTTGATGATGGTCTGTGCAGCCACAGAAGTAGTATACAAAGAGTAAATTCCCGTCTTTGCGCCTCACTGCGCATGCGCAGAAAAAAAAATGGGGTGGTTTTGAGGAGGTATTGGGGCGGTGTGCGCAGGTGAATGGGGCGCAGGTATGACGTCACTTCCGGTCTGGGTGAATGGGGCGTGACCTTGGGAGCATGTATTTCTCCGCGGTGATGCGGTCTGACGGTGATGCGGTCTGCCTCTGCGGACCGAAAGTAGTCCCAAACTCGTGGGTTTTCGTGGAAGTGTTCGGCAATCTGTAGGGACCGCTAGTGGACCGATGGGGTCGAGTGAGGTATCAAAGTGAAGCATTCGTGAAGGGGCATCTAATGGGCTGGGTGTGGGGTTGACATATTGGCCTTCTGCGCATGCGCGGCGGCCGAAGGGTATGAAAATAGCCTTTTTGGAGCTAGGGGAGCCCCTAGTGGACCGATGGGGTCGAGTGAGGTATCAAAGTGAAGCATATGTGAAGGGGCATCTGATGGGCTGGGCGCGGGGTTGAAATATCGGCATTCTGCGCATGCGCGGTGGCCCAAGGGTATGGAAATAGCGGTTTTGGAGCTAGGGGAGTCCCTAATGGGCCAATGGAGTCGTATGAGGTAGCAAAGTGAAGCATTCGTGAAGGGGCATCTGATGGACTGGGCGTGGGGTTGAAATATCGGCATTCTGCGCATGCGCGGTGACCCAATGGTATGGAAATAGACGTTTTGGAGCTAGGGCAGCCCCTAATGGTCCAATGGGGTCGAGTGAGGTATCAAAGTGAAGCATTCGTGAAGGGGCATCTGATGGACTGGGTGTGGGGTTGACATATCGGCCTTCTGCGCATGCGCGGTGGCCCAAGGGCATGAAAATAGCCTTTTTGGAGCTAGGGGAGCCCCTAATGGTCCAATGGGATCGAGTGAGGTATCAAAGTGAAGCATTCATGAAGGGGCATCTGATGGACTGGGTGTGGGGTTGAATTAGGGTCATTCTGCGCATGCGCGGTGGCCCAAGGGTATGAAAATAGACGTTTTGGCATCTAGGGGAGCCCCTAATGGTCGAATGGGGTCGAGTGAGGTATCAACGTGAAGCCTAGGTGAAGGGGTATTTGATGGTTGGGTGGGTGCATGTAAAATTTTTCCTGAAAAAAAAAAATACGGAACACGGACTTTATCGAAAAACCTGGGAAAATGCCTATATGGGGTATGAGGGGTATATAGGTCGCCGGGCTTAACGGGGCTTGTCTATCAACAGAGTTATCTTCCCTAGTTCCAGGGTGGGTGTATGTAAAAATTTTCCTGAAAAAATACGGAATACGGACTTTATCCTAAATTACGGGAAAATGCCTATATGGGGTATGGGAGGTATAGGACCATCCTGGGAAACGTACTTCTATACATTTGCGGTAGGGTTGTGGGGTCTCGTTTTACTCGTCTCGTCATTTAGAACATGATAGGAAGTGTCCCCGTGCGAATCGGTGAAATTTTTGAAAAAAGTCACCGAACCCCATATAGTCCCATACTGAGGGTATAGGATCAATGTTTGTCCCCCTGGGAAACGTACTTCTATACATTTGCGGTAGGGTTGTGGGGTCTCGTTTTACTCGTCTCGTCATTTAGAACATGATAGGAAGTGTCCCCGTGCGAATCGGTGAAATTTTTGAAAAAAGTCACCGATATAGCCCATATAGTCCCATACTGAGGGTATAGGATCAATGTTTGTCCCCCTGGGAAACGTACTTCTATACATTTGCGGTAGGGTTGTGGGGTCTCGTTTTACTCGTCTCGTCATTTAGAACATGATAGGAAGTGTCCCCGTGCGAATCGGTGAAATTTTTGAAAAAGTACGATATAGCCCCATATAGTCCCATACTGAGGGTATAGGATCAATGTTTGTCCCCCTGGGAAACGTACTTCTATACATTTGCGGTAGGGTTGTGGGGTCTCGTTTTACTCGTCTCGTCATTTAGAACATGATAGGAAGTGTCCCCGTGCGAATCGGTGAAATTTTTGAAAAAAGTCACCGAGCCCCATATAGACCCATACTGGGGTATAGGTTCAATGTTTATCCTACTGGGAAACCCACTTCTATACATTTGCGGTAGGGTTGTGGGGTCTCGTTTTACTCGTCTCGTCATTTAGAACACGATAGGAAGTGTTGCGGAGCGAATCGGTGAAATTTTTGAAAAAAGTCACCGAGGCCTGGGTAGGCCCATAGGCCTATACTGCATGGCTATGGGTGTATAGGCCCATACGGGGTGGACATGTTGGAGTCTAGGTGGGCCACTCATGGTCCAATGGGGTCGAGTGAGGTCTTATTTTGAAGCTCTCGTGGAGGAGCACTTGACTACACTAATGGTTCGTCCGTGTTCAATAGTCTGCGCATGCGCAGTCTGGCCGTAGTATAGAAAACAGGCATTTTGGGTGCTATGTAGGGGTGTGTTTGGGTTAGAGATGAGCTAATCACGGTTCGAATGGGTCGTGTGAGGTGTCAAAGTGAAGCTTGTGTGGGGTAGAGTCAGAATGGTGTGTTTTTGAATGCATGTCGCGTTAATCTGCGCATGCGCAGTTGGTTGTAGTAAGTAAAGTGGCCATTTTGGGGCAGCGAAGGAAGTTATTTGGGGTCGAGATGGGCTAATCACGGTTCGAATGCGTCCTGAAAGGTGTCATCTTGTAGTTCTCGGGGTGTACACTCCGATTTGAGGGATGTTCGCGTCATCTGTGACGTCATCGGTGACGTCATCGGTACGAGTAGTAGCGAAAGTGGCCATTTTCGGGCAGTACATGAAGGTATTTGGGGTCGAGATGGGCTATTCACGGTTCGAATGCGTCCTGGAAGGTGTCATCTTGTAGTTCTCGGGTGTACATTCCGATTTGAGGGATGTCCGCGTCATCTGTGACGTCATGTGACGTCATCGGTACGAGTAGTAGCGAAAGTGGACATTTTCGGGCAGTACATGAAGGTATTTGGGATCGAGATGGGCTATTCACGGTTCGAATGCGTCCTCGAAGGTGTCATCTTGTAGTTCTCGGGGTGTACATTCCGATTTGAGGGATGTTCGCGTCATCTGTGACGTCATCGGTGACGTCATCGGTACGAGTAGTAGCGAAAGTGGACATTTTCGGGCAGTACATGAAGGTATTTGGGGTCGAGATGGGCTATTCACGGTTCGAATGCGTCCTGGAAGGTGTCATCTTGTAGTTCTCGGGGTGTACATTCCGATTTGAGGGGTGTCCGCGTCATCTGTGACGTCATTGATGACGTCATCGGTACGAGTAGTAGCGAAAGTGGACATTTTGTGGGTGCGTGAGGGTGAGTTTGGTGTAGATGCACCATCCTTAGTCCGAATGCGTCGTGTGAGGTGTCATTTTGTAGCTCTCGGGGTGTACATTCCGAATTGAGGCATGTCCGAAGCATCTGTGACGTCATCGATGACGTCATCAGTAGGAGTATTAGCGAAAGTGAGCCTTTGGGGGCAGTGCAGGAAGGTATTTGGTGTAGAGATGGACCATCCGCGTTGCGAATGCGTCGTGTGGGGTATCATGTTGTAGCTCTCGGAGTATAGACCCTGATTTCAGGGATATTTATATCTGTGACGTCATTGGTGACGTCATTAGTACAAGTTGTAGCGAAAGTGGGCCTTTTATAGCAGTGAAGGATGTTATTTGGTGTAGAGATGGACCATCCGCGGTCCAAATGGACCGTGTGAGGTGTCATCTTGTAGCAACGCCCACCAACACCATTCTTAGTGCTTCAACGCCCTGGTGAAATAGCGCAGAAGCTTTGATATTCCATGGAATTGTCACTAATTTTTCGAAATGCGGTGATGCCCGTCAACGCCCGT
>JAVTVY010046175.1:0-21056 GCA_036873755.1 Hanleya hanleyi | reverse complement strand
CATCGTGGGAGGAATAGATGCCCAGTGGCAAGCGGATTTGGTAGATATGAGCGCCTTTGCAAAACACAACGATGGGAATCGGTATATCTTGACGTGCATCGATATCCTATCCAAGTATGCGTGGGTGGTACCCATCCGGACGAAAACGGGGGCGAATCTCATAGCGGCGTTCAAAGACATCTTCAAGACCGGGCGCAAATCTTTGTATTTGAAGACCGACGAAGGCATGGAATTCCTCAACAGACCGTTCCAACAGTTTCTTAAAGCCCAGAAGGTGTTTTTCTTCCATACGTACAACGAGACCAAGGCTTCCGTGGTGGAAAGGTTCAACAGGACATTCAAAGGCCGTATGTATAAATATTTCACCTACAAGAATACAAGGCGGTACATCGATGTTCTCCCGAAACTGGTGAGGGGTTACAATTGAGCCTATCATCGGAGTATAGAGAGAGCCCCCATTACCGTGACCCAACGCAATGAAGACCAAGTCCGGCGTGTGTTGTACCCCAGGCCATCGCAGCGAACGACGAAGGCGGTGTACAAGGTCGGGGACCCTGTACGGATCAGTAAAGTCAAGGGCAAGTTCGAGAAAAGTTACTTACCCAACTGGAGCGATGAGCACTTCCTGATTAAACGGCGCCTACCCCAACAGCAGCGAGTCTATGAACTGGAAGATCTTCAAGGGGAACCGTTGCTATGGACGTTTTACGAGATGGAATTACAGCCTGTCGTAAAAACACAGCAAGACTACTACACGGTGGAGCAGATTTTGAAAACGGAACGTCGACATGGCAAACTGTTTCATTTCGTGAAATGGCAAGGTTGGCCCAGTTCCTTCAATTCCTGGGTCGCTGCCAACCAGGTGAAACGACTATAAAGCCAGACACCACTGCCGTCCTCCTTCATTCCACGTCCGACCACAGTGCTATGGACGAACAGCAGCTGCCTCTGAAGACAGCGTCTCGCAAAACGCGCAAAGCGCAAGTGGTCTTTGGGGTGATAGTGCTAACCCTGCTGAGTTTGTTGTACGGAGGTGTGTTTTACGACGTAGCCTATGTCAGCACGTTACTTAACCAACTGAGAACACCAGCCACCAGCGAAACCGGTCTACAGAGAGCACTAGTCGTATCGAGCCCAGTCACCACCACCACCACCACACCCCGTGTACAAGCCACGTCGAGCTCTACACCTACACCAAGAACACCCACTACGTCTCAAGACCCACCGGATTTCATCCCTCACAAAGAACAGACAACGACCACCGACGTTGTACCCATCACCACCATCATCATCCCTGAACGTGAACAGACAACGACAACCGACGTTGTACCCACCACCACTCCAGCTCACTCATACGAAATTTACAAGAGCGGGTTACCACGACAACGGATACACGTCGAACCATGGACCCACGGTGGCAGCATCCCTTCACGTGTCTCATCGCAGGACCGACGGGTTCCGGCAAAACGCACTTCGTCCGGAAGCTCCTCGAACACGCCGACAGCATGATCACTCCACCCATTGCCAGAGTCGTGTGGTGTTACGGAGAATGGCAGGAAGCGTATGCAGCAATGCCCCACATCACGTTCGTGTGGAAGGCCTACCTAACCTGGCCGATTTGGAACCCGACACCTTGATGGTTCTGGATGATCTCATGGCGGAGACGGATGCGCGGGTCACCCAACTCTTTGCCAAAGGCAGCCACCATCGACGGCTCAGCATCATCTACATTGTGCAGAATCTGTTCAGTAATAACAAAGAACATCGGAACATCAGCTTAAATGCCCACTACCTGGTGGTCTTCAAAAACACGAGAGATACCACTCAACCGCTGCACCTGGCGAGACAGATATATCCCGGCCGCACACCGTTTGCGTTGGAAGCCTTTAAAGATGCCACAACCCCTCAGCACGGGTATATGCTCTTCGACCTCAAGCAAGCCACCCCCGACCACCTACGACTACGGACCGGCATCTTTCCCGGAGACACCCACCACGTGTACTTGCAAAAATAATGTAAACACACCCACAGTGGCGCCCCCAGCTGGGATGTGTGTGTGTTTGATGATGGAGATAATAAAAAGAATGAATACCACAGCAGGGTTGACTTTGTCTGTGAGGTGGATAAAAAGGGCAGAGTTGTGGGTTCAGGCACAGGATGTCTGCGCGAGTACGGAAGCACGCTCCCACGCTCCGTGTATTGAAGACGGCCCCACCCGAGTTGGTCCGAACCATTGTACGCGGTGCGGACCCTGACCTTGTACGCTGTCTGTGCGAGATCGGGTACAATCTGTTAAAAGGCAACGTACCACTGACTCCGGCTCAGAAGACCAAGTTGGCCAAGCATAAGACAGGTCTCCGAACCCTAGTCCATAAGCGGGTCCCACAAACACAAAAGAAAAAGGTGTTACAGAAAGGCGGCTTTCTCGGGGCCATCTTAGCACCGTTGGCCGCTTCCGTGTTGGGTCCAGTATTGGGTGGACTCTTCGGCCGACAATGAACCACACGAAAAAAATGGTCCTCGTCGAACCACGGTTGCTTCAAAACCTCCAATCGCCCTACCCTGTGCCACCTACGGTGAAGACCATAAACACCCTCGATGGAGAGATGCAACAGATCTTACAGAGACCGGGGTTAAGCGACAGTGAGAAAGTACAACGGTACAATGAGACGCTTCAGCGGTACATGACGTTCGTGGACCAATACAAAACCCTCTCTACCCCAGCAACAGCACCACCACCACCACCACCACCACCACCACGTGACAGACCGCCGACCTCAGCACCGTTCCAACAGCCGCCATTACCAGGGGTAGCCCCCACAGCCCCACAGTGGGTGGAAGACGAAGTGCTGAAGAGTGTACCTGCCTCGTTCAAGAAACAAGCTGGCCTGGTATTACAACGGATGAAACAGAATCCTAACATGACTTGGAATGATAAAGGCGAACTCCTGGTACAGAATCAGGTGGTCCCCGGGACCCACATGACGGATTTAGTGAATGATCTGATGCGTCAACGCAGGTCGCACACGGATCCTCGAGGATGGGAGGTCTTCGCTCAAGGCTTGAAAGACATGCATGTACCACAGGAATTGGTGGGGAACCCCCACCGCTGGGCCTTTATGCAGCGTGACTCACCGACTCGTGCACCACGACTCTCACCACAACCTTCTTGGGAAGCCGACTGGGAACCGGAGTCACCCCCCAAAACTCCACCACCACCACAACGGGCACCTTCTTTTCAAACCTTTAAAAAACCACCCTCGATCAGGACACCCCACATCTCCAGAGCCGTGACACGTAGCAAGTCAACGCGACGAACACGACGCCGGACGCAACCGCCCAAGGCCTGGAACACCTATTAAAACCAACAGCAGCAGCAGGACAGCTCAGTCGCCATGTTTTACCCCACCCTACCCAGTAACAGTTCGCTGGATGTGTTTCCTGACAACACCGTGGCCAAGTACGTCACCCAGTTACCGCAACCGTTGCATTTACCTGGACGATGGGAATGTGGCCTCGTGGATATCCAATACCCTTACTCGTGGTACAACGTGCGAGCCAATGAAGTGTGGTACGAGGTGACCTACGAAGGCAAAAACACCCGACTCACCCTGCCCGAAGGCCAATACGATACCCCCAAGGAGTTCATGGGTGGGCTGTCAAGACTGATGCATTATAAGTCTCTACGAGACGTCACGAATACTTCAAAACCCATCAAATCTTTCCCCTTCAAGAATCACGTGGACTTCGATTACAACGCACACAACGACAAGGCAGAGCTTATCGTGACCGGCAAGGCGAGTGTCGTACTGAGTCCTATCCTACAGCAAATGCTGGGTTTCGATCTAAAGACGTTCGCTGGTCCAACCGAACACCATGGCGAGATGCCGATGGATATGAAGTCGGGTATGTACGGACTCTACGTCTACTCGGACGTGGTGGACAACCATATCGTGGGCGATATCAACACACCTCTGTTACGGGTGGTCCCCATTAAAAAGACGTATGGAGGTCAAGTCACCCACAGTTTCACCCACATGCTCTACTTGCCCGTACGACAAACTGACATCAACACGATCACGGTGGATATAAGAGATGACACGGGACGACCGGTGGCATTCGAACGAGGAAAAGTGGTGCTGACACTTCATTTTCGACAAGCACGTGCTCCCCACTTTGCATAATGAAAGTACCTTACGAGTGCGATGCACGCAGCTATGCCGACTATTATGCCCAACAGGCCGGCGGTGGCTTTCCGGTCTTTAGCGGTGCACGCATGCAACGAGGACATGGACTGGGGAACATACTCGGCAGCATCGTCAAAACGTTCCTGCCCTTGGTGACGCGTGGGGTGAAAGCAATGGGCAAACAAGCGGTACGCAGTGGACTGCAAGTGGCCGGTGATGTCTTGGGGGGTACGGCACCCAAAGAATCCTTGAAACGGCGGGCCAAAGAAGCGGGAGGCGTCTTGGTGGCCAAAGCACAACGCACCGTAGGGAATAAAAGAGCTGCCCCACCGAGACCACGCACCAGTCGACGACCGACCCAGCGACGACGCACATCGAAGAAGACAAAGGATATCTTTTCTTAAAACATGTCCTTGATCCACGCCGAGTCCTGCCCCTCCACCAACAGTGAATTTGATTTGTGGACCGTGCCGCCCACACAGACCAGTGTCGAACAAGGATTATGGGTGGAGCATCTCCCGCTCTCCAGCATCAACGAAACCGGGCCCATCGAGTTCACCATCAGTAATGCGGATACGGCCTATGTGGATTTAGCCCATACCTACTTGTATGTGAAAGCCAAGGTGGTCAATGGAGCTGGCACCAGAATCGCTGACCAAGCAACGGTGGGCCCGACGAATCTCTGGCTGCACTCGATGTTTCAGCAGGTGGATATTTTTCTCAGCGACAAACTCATCAGTGACTCCACCAACACGTACCCCTATCGAGCCTACATCGAGACACTGTTGTCGTATGGCCGAGAGGCTAAAAAATCTCAGCTGACAACCGCTTTATTCTACCAGGACACGCCCGAGCACATGTACACGGTGGACAATGGGGGATATAACAAACGGAAGGCTTTCACTGCGAACAGTGCCTCGGTGGATATGATCGGTCGACTGCACGCAGACATGTTCATGCAAGACCGATACCTCTTGAACAAGATCCCCATCAAAATCCGACTGATACGGGCGCCTGCGACCTTCGCCTTGATGGCCACTAACGTAGAGGGGCATGCAGCGGACTATAAGATTGTCATCCAAGACGCAGTCCTGTATGTCCGAAAAGTGAAACCGAATCCAGCCGTTCAATTGGGACACATGAAAGCCTTGGAAACAAAACCAGCCCAGTACCCTATCCGACGTGTACAAACCAAAGTGTTCTCTGTGCCTGCTGGAAATATGGGCGCCAACAAAGAAAACCTGTTCCTGGGGGAACTACCCAAGCGATTGATCCTGGCCTGTGTGGAAAATACCAGTTTCAGCGGAGCCTACCCAGAGAATCCGTTTGACTTTCAACATTTCGGCATCAATTTTGTGGCCCTGCATGTGGATGGACAACAGGTGCCAGCCACGGCCTTAACACCGAACTTTGGGCGGAGGAATTTCATTCGAGCCTATCAGAGCCTGTTTACAGCCACCGGTCAAATCAACCAGGACGAAGGGAATATGGTCAGTCGGGAGGACTACGCGAACGGATACACGTTGTTCTGTTTCGATCTAACCCCCACCTTAGAGAACGACCATCAGCTGGCCCTGGCCAAGCAAGGCAATTTACGGTTGGAAATCCACTTTGCACGAGCCCTCCGGAGCACCGTCAATGTGATCTGCTACGCCGAGTTTGACAACATCATTCAAGTGGACAAGGCGTGCAACGTCCTGTGTGACTTCTCCACCTAACATGGATACAGACCAGATAACCACCGTGCTGGAGAATGACCCAGAGACACGTATGGTCTTTCAAGGGGTGTTCGCCCGAGATGTGTTTCCATTAGACCGTGTGTATCCTGCTGCTTACGTTCTCAACACGGACCCGATGGATCGGCCCGGTGAACACTGGGTGGCCGTGTACTTGACAGAACAGCAGGGCGAATACTTTGACCCGTACGGCCTGCCACCCCTCCATCCCGATTTAACAGACTTCATGGATCAAGGCACAGAGACGTGGTGTTGGAACAGTCAAACGTTGCAAAGCCTGACCAGTGGCGTGTGCGGACAATATTGCTTGTTTTACCTGTACCATCGATGCCGGGGAAGACCCTTATCTACCATCGTACAGATGTTTGACGAGTACCCCCAGGCCGAGGATCGCGATGTACTCGTCTATGACTGGGCCGCCCATCATTTCAATGTACAAGTCCCGTTCTGGGCTTGAATTCTTTCAATGTACACACGCCCGCTGTTCTGGGCTTAAGTTTAAAAGCTCCCTGTTCTGGGCTTCAGTTCTTTCAATGTACAAGCCCCTTGTTCTGGGCTTGAGTTTTCACGTGGTTGTTCTCACGTTGTTGTTGTTACTGAATAAAAAACAAAATGAGACCTCACCAAAAAACCATGTCTTGTGTGTTTTATTCATAATGCATCAATGCCCAATGTGGAGATTCAGTGAAACTGAAATCAGTGGTGTAGGATGGGGCCAAAATGTAACCCATCAAGGTTAGAATGCAAGAGCACTATAGTAAAAATAGAGAGCCAATGAAATCAGCCCACAGACCAAGTACGTGTTTTTGGTCTAGGTTTGGAGCGGGCATTTCATTGAGGTGCGTGTATACGGTGAGTGAAGAGACTCGTCCAACACGTATAGATTAAGTTGATGACTATAAGTTCTATGTTGTCGATTTAACCTCTCCCTACATTGACGCGCGCGCGCGCGCGCTGCGGTGGGGGGCCGGGGCCCGCCGGGGCCGGAAAAGTTGGAGATCGTTTTAGTGAAAACCGGAAGTGACGTGACACACTTGCGCAGACCCACCACACCACGTGAACGCCATTGTAGAGAAAAAAAAACCCCCAGTACATGACAGACACAGACAAGTCTAGACATGGCCAGAGGTCACGCCCCATTCACCCCAACCGGAAGTGACGTCACACACTTGTTCATTGGACCATTAGTGGCGTCCCTAGCTCCAAAACGTCTAGCGGGACCCATACAGGGTCCAGTTTTCGACACTAGGTGACCACATCCCGACGAAATGGCCAGTTTTCGACACCGGATGTGCCGCCATCTTGAACATACGTGCCGCCATCTTGGATATGTCCCATAATGCACCGGGTCAAAATACTCGCTTCTGATTGGCTGAGAGCTCTGTGACGGATTTGAAATACTCGCTTCTGATTGGCCGAGAGCTCCGCATTGCTGTCTGCGCATGATATTCCTACCGTACATCCAACCCATCAGATGCCCCTTCACGAATGCTTCACTTTGATACCTCACTCGACCCCATCGGACCCTTAGGGGCTTCCCTAGATGCCAAAACGTCTATTTTCATACCCTTGGGCCACCACGCATGCGCAGAATGCCGATATTTCAACCCCACACCCAGCCCATCAGATGCCCCTTCACGAATGCTTCACTTTGATACCTGACTCGACCCCATCGGACCCTTAGTGGCTCCCCTAGATGCCAAAACGTCTATTTCCATACCCTTGGTCCACCGCGCATGCGCAGAATGCCGATATTTCAACCCCACACCCAGCCCATCAGATGTCCCTTCACGAATGCTTCACTTTGATACCTCACTCGACCCCATTGGACCATTAGGGGCTCCCCTACATCCCAACACGTCTATTTCCATACCCTTGGGCCACCGCGCATGCGCAGAATGCCGATAGTTCAATCCCACACCCAGCCCATTAGATGCCCCTTCACGAATGCTTCACTTTGATACCTCACTCGACCCGATTGGACCATTAGGGGCTCCCCTGGCTCCAAAACGTCTATTTTCATACCCTTCGGCCACCGCGCATGCGCAGAATGCCGATAGTTCAACCCCACACCCAGCCCATTAGATGCCCCTTCACGAATGCTTCACTTTGATACCTCATACGCCTCCATCGGACCATTAGGGGCTCCCCTAGCTCAAAAACGTATATTTTCATACCCTTGGGCTACCGCGCATGCGCAGAATGCCGATAGTTCAACCCCACACCCAGCCCATCAGATGTCCCTTCACGAATGCTTCACTTTGATACCTCACTCGACCCGATTGGACCATTAGGGGCTCCCCTGGCTCCAAAACGTCTATTTTCATACCCTTCGGCCACCGCGCATGCGCAGAATGCCGATAGTTCAACCCCACACCCAGCCCATTAGATGCCCCTTCACATAAGCTTCACTTTGATACCTCACTCGACCCCATCGGACCATTTTATCTAGGGACTACTTTTTCTCCGCGGAAGCTTTTTCCCGAGACCGAATCACCGCCAAAACCGCGGTCAGACCGCATCACCGCGGATGAATACATCCTGAATACATCCCCTGCAGCAATTGGAACTCTCCTGGATTGGAGGTAGCTTTTGGTCTTTCTGCCGGAACTATACTGCACTTGACCTCTGTGACCCTCCCGTGACCTCCCTAATATGCAAATTTCCGCAACCGCCATCTTAAACCCACCATCCACCACCCCACCACAACCGCCATCTTAAACCCACCATCCACCACCCCACCACAATGACCCCATGTGACAGAATACTCGCTTCTGATTGGCTGTCGCGTGTGACCGCCACGTGTCCTCCACAAAATATGCAAATTTCTGAGGTCAAGTAACGCTGAAATGCTCTTATACTACTACTTACCCTCAATCACCCCCAACTGGAGGAGCCTATCTGGGTATATTTCCATAACGCTTTGTATCCAGAGGCTTCTAGCCTTTCTGCACGTATACGTGGTGGGTCTCTCCGTCGCAGTCGACTTTTGGTCGGGGTGGCTTCCTTCAGATCGATAAGCATATAACCGGACCGGAGGATGGAGGGGCGGGAGCGGGGGGGGGGGGGGCATCGCATATTCAAAGGCTTCTAATACAAACTCAGTGCGTCCGGGGTACATTTGTCTCGCCAAGTGCAACAGTTGTGTGGTGTCTTTCGGGCTTTTGAACATTAAGATAGGCGTTAAGGCGGTGCGTGAGATTCCTCTTCTCTCGCTGCAAGTATTGATATGCATATAACCTTGAAGTGCCTGGCGCACAGTCAGCACATCCAAAACTCCCCTTTATCTACTACTCCTCACGCGCTCACTGGCTGACTGACTCATTTACTCACTGACCCCATTCCTCCTCATCCACTTCCTCCTCCTTCTCCACCCACCAGGTAGCCAAATGTTGCCATGTGACTGTGGATTGGGGGAGGTGGTGGTACCACACGGGAGTGACTTGGTGCCCTGTGACTGTATGGTGATGACACTGTATGGGATGATTAAGGGGTGGGTGTAGACGGATAGATAATGTGCTAGTGTGTCCGATTTCTCTAACATTGTAGCGTTTTTGCCAGTATACGTGTTAAAGATCTTCATGGTTTTCAAATCAAAAGTTACATCAAGGCGTGCCACATTCGAACTTAAGTAACTGAACAACGTGGAAACTCATTCTGAAAAGCAGAATTTTCTCCAGTTATCATATTTTAATGACAGGAGCATCAGATTGATGGTACCAGAAAGGAAACTACATTACTGGTATAATGCGTTCCTTATTATTAATGACACGGAGGATGTTTGTGGGTGATGGCATGATGGATACCGGCATGTCAGGAAAAATGTCTCCAAAAGTCAAAACTATTATTTCGTGAACACCTTATAGGGCCTACAGCCATCAATGGCCCCAGATGTATTAATCCGAATGATAGGATAACTATGCACCCAAGTGTGGACGTTATAGCACACGATACACAATTCATTCGGTAACGTTTATGATTCTGTTTAACTAGAAGTCGGTATTCAGGTTGGAGAGTTTAACCCGTTTCCATGCATTGCTAAGGTAAAATTCAGTTGTACATTTGTGAAAGAAAACCCCCAATCATCCTTGATTTTAGTCTTTTAAGAAAATCATTACAATTCAGCGTCCTAAAAAGCTAGCTTTAAGGATACATGTAGCAAGCGGACCAGCATTACGGCAGGACTAAATCTTCTTAATACACGGATTTTATACTGGTATAACATGATATTGTACCCTTACCTTGACTTAGTCCTCAAACTCCTCACGTCTCATATGGGTTTTATATTTACCCAAATTTACTAACAGACACCTTATTTAGGTGTTCCACCTACATTATGCAGTGTCTATATAAATCTTTGTCCTTTGTCACGGAGCACGTCTGCATGTCTAACCGGGCCCAGTGGGGAACCAGTATTTGAATTATTCTATCAGCTTCAAGTTACATATAGGCCCCTACCCTGGATGAAATACTTAACGGGTAAATTTCATTTTTAAATTATCTACTTACGTTTGGCTTAGGTAATCTAAGCGTTTATAAAGGCCAACTCAGAAAGAAAGTTAACTCTTTGAAACTATATATCACTTGATCGCCCGACCACATTCTTGAAAACATAGCGTATTTATGTTCCCAGTTGCATTCGACATACGTCTTTTGTGAGTAGAAAGCAATATTTTACCGCAATATTTATGTATAGCTATGCAAGCAATCACCAAGTTGTTGACGAAAAATTTGATTGGGTATTTCGAAGTGTAGGCCTACGCTCATAAACAGCTTGTGCCACTTGCGTCCCTACTCTGAATAGGGACGCAAGTGAAACAAGCTGTTTATGAGCGTATTCGGAGTGTGACTTCTCTAAGTATCCTACGGAGCCGTATGAAATGGTGAATGGTGAACAAAAAATTAGATGAAGACAATTTATTTATATTTTTCTTTGACAAAAAAATAAAAAATTCTTTGCTGGACATGATGGATGCAGGGACACCAGGACAGCCATGTAAATTAGGTGTTTAAAAACAGCCACTGACTTTGTATCCGTTCAACTGAGTCGTTTAGCTAGAAGTGATAAATCATTGCTACCCAGCCAAATATTCCGAAATGATGGATATATAATGACCACCATGATTGAACGGTTGTTGTTCATGAACACATGTGAGTGTTATTCAAATACCTTCATGGGATGTGTTAATAGATTCCTCAATACTACACCGGGGAGGTTGAAGACAACACCTGTATTTCAGACAGACAAGTTGATTTTAGTACTTTATAATACGTGATATTCCACAAGCACGCCTGATATTATTCTTGAATTAGAGTTTACACCCTTTTGACACCCTTTCGAATCTGAAACACCCTTAGGGTGTAAACTGTGAGTGGTTTATCCGGCTGAAAACAAAAACACCCCCTTGATACTCCTTCTGCATCTCTATAGCCGAAAGTGTTTAGCTGCAGGTGCATTTGTTTGCTTCTTCAAGCTTACACTAATAAGTAGGCTTCAAGACAGAAGTTTTGTAACTGCCTTATGTGGCCAATTCCTATCGTTTTACACAAGAGAATTTCCATCACAGCAAATATATGATTGCGTTAACCAATATCATTCCAGTATTTCATTGACGAAGAAGGCGTATTCTACATAACTTCAAAGTATCGTTCTGGTTAACGCAATCATAGTTTCGCTATGACGGAAAATCTCTCACGCTAAGAATTGACCAAAAAGGATGTTGGGTATATTTTGCCTTCTTGTTGTATATGCCTATCAAGGAGTACGAGTACGACCCTGGGATGAGCCAATGGAGATGGATGAAAGAACAAGTTCACCGGATTGGCCAATGAATGAAAGAGCGTCCGGTGAAATAATGAGGATGAAGTGAAGTGAATAACAGCTGGGTGAGTCAATGGAGATGACTGAAGGATTGAGTCAACCGGATGAGCAAGTTTTGCTCCAAGTTTCAGTGCAACTTGAATTTACCTTTATCCAGATAACACTAAGTTAAGGAGTCTTGTCATATACGTGTTTTGCCCCTAAATTGCTTTCACTCACGGCTGCATTTTTGCCTCTATGAACAAATTGGTCACTGTTGTTACACGAGGTCAGTGGTGTTACTCGTGGTCACTGGTGTTACCAGATTGTCACTGGTGTTACATTTCAGTTGAACAAATATTTGAAGAAGAAAAAGCAGTTTTATCAGAAGGCTTTTCATATACGTGTTTTGTCCCTAAATATTCTTCACTTGTAACTGCATTTTTCTGTCGATGAACAAATTAATCAGTGGTTACACGAGGTCAGTGGTGTTACCGGATTGTCACTGGGTGTTACGGATGCAAAAATCGTCTAGAAATTCAGAAACACTTGTTTGAGTTGTCCCAAATCTCGAAAAAGAAACAAACTCGATTAATATAAAGTCAGCATCAAGAATAAATAGGTTTATTATACAGAATCTGCATGAATGGTTGATATATGCGGTCCAATTGACTGATGTTGGTGAGCTAGGTAGCATAATTAGAAAATTAAAAACAAACCGGTTTTCTTAACTTCAATATTTTTTCATCATTAGTCATAGTTACACGCAATGTATTGCCTAGCATATGTGTATCTTCCTATTCCTGTCCTCTTAGTGCCCAATCTACTGGTCATTCCTGTGTAACACCACTGACATGATTGAGGACAACTCCACCGTTAAGTGTTATTACAAATTTATTATTCGGAATTTCTGCATTTATTGTATGCGTTATAAAGGGTTTTGTCAATGGAGATTCTGTTGAAATCAAATTCTTTAGTCATTGGTGATCTTGATTTTGAGGCATTTCCCCAAGTGAAAATGTGCCTTTCTGTGAGAATGACCCACATCCCACCTAACTTAAGAGTAATATTATTGATAAGGCAGCGACGCAAATTATTATACAGTGGACAGATTAAAAGGAAATGCCTTTCGTCTTCCGGTACATTGAGTGCACAATGCCGGCACAACCTATTCTCTGGTGGTACACCCTTGTACCTACCTCGCTCTATTTCTAAAGTGTGTGAACTCAAACGGAGGCAAGTCAAAGATCTTCTATGCGTTTTGTTCTTGATGTGTGATAGATAGTCTGATAGACTAATGTCATGTTTGATTGCACCGTATGACCTCAGTTTTTTACTAGGACCAGTGGTAACCACACCAACATAGGCATTTTGATCAGTGCAATCTAGAAATAGACGTTTGAAATTCTCTTTCAGAACAGTTGTCACTTTCCTTGTAACTGTATTTGTTTTAATATTGGGTCCAGGAAGACTGCCTAGACAGGACTTAATAATATTTTCAACCTTACAAACCCAAGATATCTTAGAGTGTGTAAGCATTAATTTTAAATCTTCTTTGTACGCATTGTATATAAGGGAATTTGAGGTTGATCGCCTAAGCTTCATCCAGTATCTTACCATATTTGTCATAATTTTTATGGTCATTGGATAGATACCAACTTCTGCTAGGCAACCAATGTTACTTGTTCTTTTCGGGACTTCCAGCATACTTTTACATGCTTGAATTGTTAATTTATCACTTTGACAATTTGACCAGTTCAAGAATAGATTGCTGTCCCAAGTCAATACTGAATGCCCCCCATAAGAAGCAGTTGGTTCAGTGATAGAGGTGCTACCTCCCGTTCTCAGGAAAAAGCCGTTCTCAGGACAGGCCGTTCTCAGGACAGTATGTTATAGCATAGGCTAACACAGCCAGGCAGCAGGCAGACAGTGCTCTGCTCACTGAAGTGGACGACATAGGGAGCATTGTCTAGTGCTTAGCTGAGGCCACGTTATAGCATAGGCTAACACAGCCAGGCAGCAGGCAGACAGTGCTCTGCTCACTGAAGTGGAACGACATAGGGAGCATTGTCTAGTGCTTAGCTGAGGCCACTAAAGTTTTCTCTTCTGATCTCCGGGGGTATTTCAGAACAATTTACAATCAGAAAATATTAAAACTATTTCACTGCTTTCTCAGATCATGTTTGCCAACAAGAAAACAAGTAGTAAAGACAATATAAATTATTTTATTTCCAGCCTTAAATTTCACCAAATCAACAAGCTATTTTTTGGACAAAGAAGAACAAACAAACAGTAGTAAAGTAGAATAAATGATTTTATCCCCTCCTCCCTTCAATTTTCCATTCTATTAATGTTACTTTCATTTCATTTTATTTTTTACTAAAAAGAAAAACAAGTTCCTCAAAAGTCAATCTGGTCAGGACATTATATTTTGTAAATTGCACAAATATGATGCACTATGCATGAAAATAGTTCACTTTCATTATACTGCAAATAAAAACACTGTTTGTAATCATTTTTAACAGCACATTTGTATTCCATTCAATAAATATATGTTACTTTATGGTAATACAGAAATAATACAAGTAAAGAACAATCTGCTTATAATTATGTGTAGCTAAGTAATTCAACTAAATTAGGAGAAAAGCACTTTATTTCAAATCAAATTATTTACAAGAAGAACAGAAATATTGTTGCACACTGTAACAAGTGCAGGTTTGACAAGTCCAACTTTATTTTATTTTACTTTACTGCATAATATAATACAGAACAATGTTTCAAAATATCTATTATATTATACGAATTATATTGATCGCCGCGTTGTTTTACAGGAAATTCCATGTTACGGATACTTCGTAATTTTGAAAGCAAAAATCCAAAAACATCAGTTTCTTCCTACCCTCAGCGAGTTTTTAATTTTTTCATTATTCCCTCTTGGGGGGTTATCGGTATGCCGATAGGCTCAAAATGACCCCAATATGAGGAGTTAAAAAGTCGCAAAATTTCAGCTTTCTATAGTTTTCCTCATTTTGGAGCTGGACAGAAACCTCAATGCCCATATGGTTAAGCCTACCTGGCCTGGGGAGATGCGGCCTTCGCCACTGTATGGAAGGTCAAATGTCCAAATAATCAGAAACTCACAGTCATTGAATCGAAAACCTAAACCCAGTCTTTGATAATTCGAAAACCTAGGTTTTGGGTTCGATAACTTAAGTTTTCTGAGCACAAATCCGTGTGTTTGGTAGTCGAATTTATCCTCAGAACATCGACCATTTCATGCAGGCGTTTCAAGGGGCGACAAGTCGTCCGTACGGCTACCTGTTCGTAGATTTAAAAGCCCATACCCCAGAAGATCGTCGGCTGACGACCCACCTGTTACCCGGCGAGGAATCACCGCAACGTCATATAACCCTACACCATCCGCCGAGTCCACTCCTGGCAGAGCAGCAGCAGCAACCCACCCCCATACAGCGGGTCCGCTTCATACCATCAGTCCCGGAATATCACCCAACCGTGAAGACCCAACCCGTACCCGTACAAGGGAATGAACATAACGTGAACTCGAGGCTATGGAAGGATTTGTTCAAAGAAAGTATGGACGCCGAGATGGGCGAGACGTTGAGGGCCACAGAAAACAAGTTTCAACACAAGGATATTCGAAAATAGAAGCCGCAATTTTAGCCCATAACAGATTGGCACCCAGACTACGACGGGCTTTACGTCAGCAGTATGTCGACCTCGTGACCCATATGAAATTGTTGGACAAGGACCAAGTCCATATGGAAATCAAAAGAACAGCGTCGATGTTGAAAACCTCGGGCATGAACTGGAAAGCGGCGTATGTCAGAGCAATAGCACAAAAGCAACATTTGTTTGAACGCATCATTAAACGACGTTAAAGCGTCAAGAAAATGTGTTAAGGCGTTGAGACGGGCGTCGCTGCATTTCGATGAATTGGTGTCAATTCCATGGAAATCAGAGCTTCTGAGCTAATTCACCAGGGCGTTGAAGCGCTAAGCTAAGCGTTGACGGGCGTTACTGTCTATAAAAGCGAGCGTATTTCCAAAAACACGCACAGTCGACGTTCAACCGTCAACATGGCTTATACTTGCTCTGAGTGCGAACGCACGTTCACCAGACATTACGATATAATGCGACACCAGAAAACTATACATGGGATTGAAGACACCGAGGAGTCCGTTGAGGGGATGCTGATACAGAGACTGCTGAGAGTGTATCGACTGATACCGAAACAGAGATTGCTGAGAGTCTATCTAGTGATACGGAGAGCTTGACCTCAGATAGTCAGCATACGTCCGTGGAAAGTGAGGCAGAACCTACCTTCTGGGATCGTATTGTGACAGCAGCTATCAATACTCACGCTGAAGCGATCGAGGACGCCGGAGAGGATAATTTACAGCAGACGTACACCCAAATGCGCCCCCGCATCAGGAAAACAGCCATGGCGATCTATGAACAGTATACCTTACTACCGCTTGAAATGAAAGGCGACCCCACGCAGAGGTCCATCATGAAGACCAAGCGTCACTTGGAAGAGGCTATGGGGCTACCACCCACCGAGGCCCTGGAAAATGCGATCAGAATGCGCAAACATCTGTTTCAGGACATGCTGCCCGAAGAATATCCAGGCCTGTCCGACGATGATTAGAATAAACGGTTCAGAGCGAACATGGCCGAAGATGGAACTTGCTGAAATGGCGACTTCTGATTGGACAAGAATACATCTAACGGACAGGGACGAATATGATAGATGCAAATGGTGGTCTCTGATTGGGCAAGAGTCTTTTTGAGTTGTAAACATACCCAACGCGGCCCCCCCAGCGTGGGTATGATGTAACATTGGGGAAAATAAACTATATGAAAAAACTTCTTGTTGTTGTTGTTCTCTCATGTGTCATCCTTGTTGTTGTTGCTGTTCTATCTCCGGTCTATATCATGGCGTCAAAGTGTTATGTTAGAGCGTTAAGGCATAACTACAAGCGTTGACGGGCGTCACTGCATTTCGAAGAATTAGTGACAATTCCATGGAATATCTAGAAAATCAGAACTTCTGAGCTATTTGTCCAGGGCGTTGAAGCGTTAAGCTTGGCGTTGACGGGCGTTGCTACAATATGACACCTCATACGACGCATTCGGACCAAGGATGGTCCCTCTCTACACCAAATACCTTCCTTTCACTGCCCCAAAATGTCCACTTTGGCTACTACTCGTACTGATGACGTCACCAATGACGTGAATATCCCTCAAATCGGGGTCTACACCCCAAGAGCTACAAAATGACACCTCACACGACGCATTCGGACCAAGGATGGTCCCTCTCTACACCAAATACCTTCCTTCACTGCCCCAAAATGTCCACTTTACTTACTACAACCAACTGCGCATGCGCAGATTGACGCGGCTTGCATTTGAAACCACGCCATTCTGACTCTACCCCACACAAGCTTCACTTTGACACCTTCCACGACCCATTCGGACCCATAGCGGTGCATCTCTACCCAAACACACACCCACATTCCCCCCCAAAATGCCTGCTTTCTATACTACGGGCCAGACTGCGCATGCGCAGAATATTGACAACGGACGAACCATTAGTGTAGTCAAGTGCTCCTGCATGAGAGCTTCAAAATAAGACCTCATACGACACCATAGGACCGCCAGGGACTCACCTAGACTCCAACATGTCCATCCCGTATGGATTTATACATACATTGGGCTTATATCCCAGTATATGGGTCTATATGAGCCTACCCAGGCCTCGGTGACTTTTTTCAAAAATTTCACCGATTCGCTCCGGGACACTTCCTATCATGTTCTAAATGACGAGACGTGAAAAACAAATCCAAACAACCCTACCGCAAATGTATAAAAGTAGGTTTCCCAGTGGGACAAACATCGGTCCTATAGCCCAGTATGGGACTATATGGGTCTATATGGGTCTCGGTGACTTGTTTGAAAAATTTCACCGATTCGCTCCGCGACACTTCCTATCGTGTTCTAAATGACGAGACTAAGAAAACAAATCCAAGCAACCCTACCGCAAATGTCTAGAAGTAGGTTTCCCAGTGGGACAAACATCGGTCCTATACCCCAGTATGGTCCTATATGGGTCTACATGGGTCTCGGTGACTTTTTTCAAAAATTTCACCGATTCGCTCCGGGACACTTCCTATCGTGTTCTAAATGACGAGACTAAGAAAACAAATCCAAACAACCCTACCGCAAATGTGTAGAAGTAGGTTTCCCAGTGGGACAAACATTGGTCCTATACCCCAGTATGGGCCTATATGGGCTGTATAGTACTTTTTCAAAAATTTCACCGTTTCGCTCCGGGACACTTCCTATCATGTTTGTCTTGACGAGACTAAGAAAGCAAATCCAAACAAACTATACCGCAAATGTCGAGAAGTAGGTTTCTCAGGATGGTCCTATACCCCCCATACCCCATATAGGCATTTTCCGGATTTTTCGATAAAGTCCGTGTTCCGTATTTTTTCAGGAAAATTTTTACATACACCCACCCTGGAACTAGGGGAAGATAACTCTATTGATAGGCAGGCCCCGTTAAGCCCGGCGACCTATATACCCCCATACCCCATATAGGCATTTTCCAGGATTTTTCGATAAAGTCCGTGTTCCGGTTTTTTTGGGGGTTTTTTCAGGAAAAATTTTACATGCACCCACCCATGACTGGATGCCCCTTCACATAGGTTTCACATTGATACCTCATACAACTCGATCGGCCCATTAGGGGCTCCCCTAGCTCCAAAACGTCTATTTTCATACCCTTTGGCCACCGCGCAGGCGCAGAATGCCGATATTTCAACCGCACACCCAGCCCATCAGATGCCCCTTCACGAATGCTTCACTTTGATACCTCGCTCGACCCCATTGGACCATTAGTAGCTCCCCTAGCTCCAAAACGTCTATTTTCATACCCCTGGGCCACCGCGCATTCGCGGAATGCCGATATTTCAACCCCACACCCAGCCCATGAGATGCCCCTTCACGAATCCTTCACTTTGATACCTCATATGACTCCATTGAACCATTAGTGGCTCCACCAGAGACCCAAAATGTGTAGCGGGACCCATACAGGGTCCAGTTTTCGACACTAGGTGACCACATCCCGACGAAATGGCCAGTTTTCGACACCGGATGTGCCGCCATCTTGAACATACGTGCCGGGTCAAAATACTCGCTTCTGATTGGCTGAGGGCATTACTTCGCACAACCGGAAGTGATTACTCGGCAAATGAGAGGCAATTTACTCTTTTCCTACTACTCTTCTGTGTTGGAGGTGGAAAGGTCAGTCACGTGACGAAATACTCGCTTCTTGATTGGACGAGAGCTCCGCATGCTCCGCAAAAATGTTCAGTCATGCCTTGATCACGTGATCGCCAGATGACCTTGAGACCCCTTAAATTTTACCCGGGGGGACAAATAAGTAGGTCAATCATAAGGAATCGGTGTTTTATATACTACTTATATATACTTTCCTGCTTCATAATCCTATAAAACAACATCAGTGTGCTTGAAATAACTCTTAGAGTCACATGTCCTACATGTGTGATTTCAAGGTCCTTTCTCAATGCTCTGTTGTTAAAAATACAAATAATCTAAAAAGCAGTTTGATCTAAATTATTTGTCAACCCAGGGATAATTGTTAAAACTGTACTCTAATGAACCTTAAAATTAAAAAAATATATATTTAAATAAAATGCCTTTTCTCAGTGTCTTAGTGTTTTTTCTCTTAAAAACTTATCAATATAATAGAGAATATCTAGTGTTGCTCAAATAAATTAAAATGCCCATTTAAACCAGGAAACCTGAATGGGCTAAACTTTACTGCAATATGATGAGCTTTGAAGTCAGAAACTTTCTGTCTACTTCGTTTCTAGGCTCACGGTTATGGAAGGCCAAATGTCCAAATAATCCGAAACTCACAGTTATTGAATCGAAAACCTAAGTTTTCAAACAGAAAACTTAAGTTATCAATGAGAAAACCATGGTTTTTCAATCGAAAACTTAAGTGTACGGTCGAAAACCTAGGTCATCTACCACATAACCCTGAGTTTCTCTTTCCTTAACCTCAAATTTCTATTCCTCAACACCGAAAACTTAAGTTATCGAACCGAAACCCTAGGTTTTCGAATTATCAACGACTGGGTTTAGGTTTTCTGTCCAGCTCCAAAATGAGGAAAACTATAGAAAGCTGAAATTTTGCGACTTTTTAACTCCTCATATTGGGGTCATTTTGAGCCTATCTGCATACCGAGAGGGAATAATGAAAAAATTAAAAACTCCAAGAGGGAATAATGAAAAAATTAAAAACTCTCTGAGGGTAGGGCTACCAGGAAACTGATGTTTTTGGATTTTTTCTTTCAAAATTACGAAGTATCTGTAACATGGAATTTCCTGTAAAACAACGCGGCGATCAATATAATTCGTATAATATAATAGATATTTTGAAACATTGTTCTGTATTATATTATGCAGTAAAGTAAAATAAAATAAAGTTGGACTTGTCAAACCTGCACTTATTACAGTGTGCAAAAATATTTCTGTTCTTCTTCTAAATAATTTGATTTGAAATAATGTGCTTTTCTCCTAATTTAGTTGAATTACTTAGCTACACATAATTATAAGCAGATTGTTCTTTACTTGTATTATTTCTGTGTTACCATAAAGTAACATATATTTATTGAATGGAATACAAATGTGCTGTTAAAAATGATAACAAACAGTGTTTTTATTTGCAATAATGAAAGCGAACTATTTTCATGCATAGTGTATCATATCATATTTGACCAGATTGACTTTTGAGGAACTTGTTTTTCTTTTTAGTAAAAAATAAAATGAAATGAAAGTAATATTAATAGAATGGAAAATTCAAG
Organism: Hanleya hanleyi; assembly: GCA_036873755.1. Taxonomy (NCBI): domain Eukaryota; kingdom Metazoa; phylum Mollusca; class Polyplacophora; order Lepidopleurida; family Hanleyidae; genus Hanleya; species Hanleya hanleyi. The sequence goes on along the minus strand of JAVTVY010046175.1, from coordinate 415 downwards.
GGGGGAGGGGATAAAATCATTTATTCTACTTTACTACTGTTTGTTTGTTCTTCTTTGTCCAAAAAATAATGATTTTTTTTTAAATAATGATTCAGGTAGCTTGTTGATTTGGTGAAATTTAAGGCTGGAAATAAAATAATTTATATTGTCTTTACTACTTGTTTTCTTGTTGGCAAACATGATATGAGAAAGCAGTGAAATAGTTTTAATATTTTCTGATTGTAAATTGTTCTGAAAATACCCCCCGGAGATCAGAAGAGAAAACTTTAGTGGCCTCAGCTAAGCACTAGACAATGCTCCCAATGTCGTTCCACTTCAGTGAGCAGAGCACTGTCTGCCTGCTGCCTGGCAGTGTTAGCCTATGCTATAACATACTGTCCTGAGAACGGCCTGTCCTGAGAACGGCTTTTTCCTG